>BJCM01210926.1:0-16522 GCA_018326385.1 Flaveria bidentis
TATCCATAGAAGCAGTCAATGACAGCATAACCCTGATAGATAAATGTTTCACCACAGGTGAGAATATTTCATTATAGTCCACACCTGGCTTCTGTGTAAACCCCTTAGCTACCAGTCTAGCCTTGTACCTAGGAGGTTCACCTTCAGAAATCCCATCTTTCAGTTTAAACAACCATTTACATGACACAGGCTTGTGACCCTCAGATTTATCAACCAGCTCCCATGTGTCATTTTTGTATAGAGATTCCATCTCTTCCTCCATGGCCTTACACCATTTTGAGCTTTCTTTCACAGAAACTGCCTCAGAGTATGTCAATGGTTCATAAATGCTTTATTCTTCAACAGCAACAAATGCCAGTGCAGACAAATACATCCTCTCTCTAAACCTAAGTGGAGGTATCGCTTGTTTCCTCTGTCTATCTCTAGCCAATTAGTAATCATCCATACCATCTCCCTGGCTACCAAAGGTACCTTGATCAACACCTTTATCATTTACACCTTGCTGCTCCACCTCAACCTGAACCCTACTCTGATCTTCAACCTTTGACTTTCCTTTTTCTTGAATGTCTTTATACATACCATTCTCTTGAAAAATTACATATCTGCTTACTATCACCTTAGGTCTGTCCCCTTCTAGCCTCCATAACCTATACCCTTTAACACCCTTATGGTATCCTAGAAAGACACATTTACAGGCCATAGGTTCCAACTTCCCTTGGTTAACATGAGCATAAGCCAAAGACCCAAACACCTTAATTTCTCCATAGTCACTCTTTCTTCCTGACCATGCCTCCATAGGTGTCTTCATGTCTAATGTTGCCGATGGAGACCTATTGACCAAATATGCTGCAGTGGAAACAACTTTAGCCCAGAACAGCTTGGGTAAACCAGAACTAGCCAACATACACCTTACATTTTCAAGCAAAGTTTTATTCATCCTCTCAGCCAAACCATTCTGCTGAGGAGTCCTTGGCACAGTTCTGTGTCTAGCAATACCATGAGCTTTACAAAACTGATTAAACTCATGACTGCAAAACTTCAACCCATTAACTTCTTGACTTTTCTTTCAGTTTGAGTTTCCATTCCTTGAATTTACTGAAATCATCACTCTTATTCTTTAAGATAACCACCCAAACTCTTCTTGAAAAATCATCAATCAAGGTCATAAAGTATCTAGCACCACCCAAGGAATCAACCTTAGCAGGACCCCATAAATCAGAATAAATATAGTCTAATACCCCACTTGTGATATGCCTAGCCTTTGTAAACTAGACTCTCTTGTGTTTACCAAGAATACAAGTTTCACAAAAACCAAAATCACAATTATGTAGCTCAGTCATTACTTGTTGCTTTTGCAACTCCACCAGTCCCTGATGACTGATATGACCAAGTCTCCTATGCCACAACATAGCCTTAGAATTACTATCACTTGAGGCAGATGCCACCTGAGGTTCTACTACACCAGCACTATCTAGTAAGTAGATATTATTTTCCCTTCTACTCCCAGACAATACTACCATTGACCCCTTTCACCTTAGCCTTACCATGTCTAAAACTAACATGGTAACCAGAACTCTCCAACAACCATAAAGACAACAAGCTCTATTTAAGACTAGGAATATACCTTACATCATGAAGATCCACTTCCATGCCATTCTTCATTTTCAGAGTCACTGTACCATGACCCACAATCTTGCAAGGTCTATCATACCCTAGATTAACTGATCCAATATCTTCAATCTTCAGTTTTTTAAAGAACTCCTTCACCGGTGTCATATGAAATGAGCACCCTGAATCCATAATCCACTCATCCTCCTTGCCACGGCTTGTGACAGCTAACACATCTGCACTTTCATATCCATCAGAAGGATCATCATGTGCATTGTGTCTAGAATGAGTCTTTGATGCACTTGATTCACCCTTCTTTCTTTTCAAGTTAGGACAATCTTTCTTGAAATGCTTTTCTAATCCACACACATAACACCTCCTCTTATACTTGGACCGAGACTTTGAGACACTTCTCTGCTTGAAGTTTCTTTGTTCAGATCTCCTCTCGACTACCAAGCCCTCTCCACCATCTTGTTTATAATCAGTTCTCTTCTTCAATTCCTTTGAATTGAGAGTTGCCAATACTTCTTCCATGGTAAGAGTGTCCCTGCCATACATAAAAGTATCCACAAAATGCTCATAAGAGGATGGCAAAGATGTCAAGAATATGATTGCTTGGTCTTCATCATCTAATTCAACTTCGATGTTTTCAAGATCCAACACCAACTTGTTGAATTCAACAGTATGATCTTCAATTGACTTCCCAGGAGCCATTTGGAATGTGTACAACCATTTCTTGAGATACAATCTGTTTGCAAGAGACTTCGTCATGTACAAACTTTCCAATTTTGCCCAGACCCCTGCAGCAGACGTCTCCTTCGATACTTCTCTGAGTACTCGATCCCTCAAGTTCAAGATGATTGAACTGTGTGCCTGTTCCAACATCTCCTTCTTCTCCTTGTCTGACATTATGTTCGACAACTTGGATTCTCCGGCCAAGGCATCCACCACTCGTTGGTGAACGAGTACTACCTTCATCTTCAACCGCCATAACCCGAAGTCGTTCTTTCCGTCAAATTTCTCAACTTCGAACTTCGTAGACACCATTGTTGTCGTCGATCGATCTTTGATTGAATCTAGATTCTCAATTGAGCCACAAACCAGGCTCTGATACCAATTGTTGTAAACCTAATTGAGAATACGAACGCGGAATACCAACAATACAAAGATTATACAAGAATAAAACTGTGAACAAGAACTTTCAAATGATTATTATGATTGTTTCGGATCCCCTCACCGATTACATCTGATCCTTATTTATAGTGGATTAACTAACTATAACGAATACTCAACAAAATTAAGAATTTACACTAAGGACCCTAAACTAAATCTTCCGAACGGAAATAACCATATACTTACACCCTTGGGAAACATTTATTTTCAATGCTTTCCTTAAGAGAAGTAACTGAAAATAATTTGGAGTTAAAAAACCAATTTTTGCTTGAATGTTAATATAAAGGTATGCATGTGAATGATAACCTTTATAGTGTTGTTCCAAGCGCCAGGGATAGACTTTTAACATGGGTCCAATTGGTTCTGTACGGATTTGAATGGATGCTTCGAATGGTGCTACATCATAATGACTCCGACTTCGCCTTCACTTTCCGCATCCATTTCGAATGATGGCCAAGTTTGCCGCTTTAATGCTGCTAATTCCAAGGCCTTCCATTTCGTTTGTACCAAGACATTTATTCCCATGCCATCCATTGAATTCACTTGGTCAACTCTAGACCTCCCTAAAGAAATTTTTTCTTTTTATTAACGACAAATGTACGACCCTGTTTCGGATGATAGGTGTTATATTAATCAGGCCCACCTATCCGTTTCCCACCCGGGACCGCACCCCCAACCCTCTCGGAGAAAAAATCATTGCTGAGAAAACCCCCTGACTCAATTCTGAACATTTTGCTCAGAGTGAGACTTAAACCCATGACTTCCATTTTCTTCTTAATCCTTCTAAGATTTTGATTACTTGCACTGGAACACGATATGAAAGATAAGTAATAAATATGCAAGCTGTCGAGCGCCACTTCTAATAAAGTTAGTTTTTCACCGTAGGATAATTTCGAAACTTTCCAACTTAATAGTTTTTTTGCTGAATGTATCAATGATGGGCCGCCCAATTATTTGCTTTGTTCATATTGGTGTGAACTTGAAGACCCAAGTAGTTGAATGGGAGAGCACATCTTTAGCATTTGAAGATCCTAATAAGTTGATTAGATTGAAAAGCCAACTCCACATGTCATAAATTCCGCTTTTATTTCAGTTGACTTTTACTTTAGGATGGATACAAAATTAAAACACCTAAGAATCATTGTAAGATTTTGGCCATTATGAATCGACCATTCCCCTATGAGAATGACATCATTCGTGTAGGATATGCGCGACAAAGGATGCGGTGTTGGTTAATCTTAATACCATGAAGTATCCCCAAGTCAACCGCGGATTTTATCGCTAGACTAAGAGCTTCCATAACGATAATAAAATATAATGAAGCCAGTGAATCTCCTTGACACACCCCTTTTGAAATTGTTTCTTTTGATAAGGATACATTAATAAGGATTAAGGAGCAGGCTAATTGAAGACGACCTTTAATCCACAAACATCATTAGTGAAGAAAAAACATTTATTTTTATCACTAAGTGAGTCTAACGTTAATGCCTTTTTGAAATCTACTTTTAAAAAAAGTGTTGCTATTTGCACCATAATCTATAAGATCTAACCTAATTAATAAATGCAATCAATCATAGAATTCACCAATAATTACTCTCTCTTAATAATTATACTCATTCTTTATTTATTACACTGATCATTAAATTTTATTTAATAAACTATTTTTTTAATATAAACTTCACAATAAAAATTACAAGTTTGAAAAATATAATGTGAATATTTTTCAAATGTTTCGCTGGGTTTTCTACAACTCGTAAGGTCTGAAATACATTTAAAAATTAAAAACTATAACTTCAAAAGAGCCTTTTTGAAAGTATGAATTTATATAAAAACTAAAACCAATTTTTTTTAATGAGAAGTGGAAAATATATTTTAAAAACATGTCTTCAAAATGTTTTATAAAATGTATTAATGTTGTCTTATAATTATAAATATTATAGATACAAATTGTTTTAACTACTATCAAAGAACTAGCTCAAATAATTTAAGTATGTTTAGAAAATTATCTATAAAATAATATAGAAGTTTTTCTTTTAATAACTAATATTTTTAGAAAAGCGGGTTTTTATATTAGAACTTAAAATTAAAAAGATAAGTTTTATGAAAAATAATTAAAACAAAACTTGTTTAACAAATAACTTATACTTTCTATTTTACTGTATCGTTTTATTTTAAAAACTTTATTGTTATAGAATTTATCAATGTAAAATAGATACAATTCATTAAAATTATAGCAAAGTAGGTGCATTTAAGTTTTTAAAGATGTAAAGTGGTGCATTTAAGATGATCCATTCTAATTTTTTTTAGCTATATGTAGTGGTCAATTATGTATTTATAAAACTATACTATCATTGGTTAAAATATAATCAAATCTAATTGGTTAAAATATAATCAAATCTATTCTAATTAATATATCAGAGTAGGATGTAATTAAAAAAAAATGATAGAATGTATTTAGAAAAGCCCCAATAAAAAACATCACTTTTTCTTCCTTCGATTACTAGAGGCTCCGGCATAACAATGCCCACACCTCAGGGAACAATACTCCTATTCTCCAAACTCCTCGACTCATGTTATTCCACAAGAAACTTGCATATGATCAAACAACTACATGCTCGAATGATCATCACAGGAATCTCCCACCACGATTTCATTCGTGCAAAACTAGTATCATCATATTCAATTTGTGCCCAATTACGCGAAGCATCCATCATCTTCTCCTTCACCAATCGCCGATCGACATTCCTCTACAACTCCTTCATCCGAGCTTATTCTTCCGTCAATCAGTTCTCCAATTCCCTCATCGTTTTCCGCGAAATGATTCGTGGTGGTAAACCCTTGGATCGCCATTCTTTACCACCGGTTCTTAAGTCTTGCGGTGGTGTTCCGGCTCTAAGATTGGGGAGAAACGTTCATGTGCTTGTGTTCTCAAATGGGTTTGATTCAGATGTTGCAAATTTGAATTCTTTGGTGACGATGTACTGTAAATGTGGCGATTTGGGGAGTGCCCAGAAGGTGTTTGATGAAATGTCTGAGAGAAATGTGGTTTCTTGGACTGCTGTTATGAGTGGGTATGGGATGTATGGGAGGTGTGAAGAGGTGTTTGGGCTGTTTGAGAGAATGGTGGGAGGTGGGGTGGAGCCGGATGGATTGACGTTTACTGCGATTCTTACTGCGTGTAGTCATGGTGGGTTGGCGGATAAAGGGATGGAGTATTTTCAGATGATGAAAGATAGGTTTAAGTTGAGGCCAAGTTTGGAGCATTGCACTTGTATGGTTGATATGTTGGGGAGAGCAGGGAGGGTGGAAGAGGCACAGGCAATGGTGGAAATGATGGATGTCGTCCCAGATGAGGCGTTGTGGGGTGCGTTGTTGGCTGCGTGTAAGACTCATGGGAAGGTGGAAGTAGCCGAGAGATTAGCCGAAAAGATATATGCAAGAAGGTTAATCCCAACATCATAGATATATATTTATGTTGATAGTTTAGACATGGTGTTTTGTTACTTAAGTTATGTATATTATCTTCACAAATTTACACCAAACTAACATGTTTTATTTCACGACAATGGTACACACACATATGTATAACAAACAGGTTGGAAATCATGTAGTTAGAATATCGGGAAGTGCGGGTGAATGGGCTCCCAGGACTTTACCTCCAACATCTGGGAAATCCTCGTAGCCATGCAAGGAAGTCACATTCCCATCAGCATCTACTTCTAATGGATACCTTAAAAGATGACCTTGCAATGTTGAGTGTTTATCATCTGTGTATCTTTTCCAGTTATGATAAGCTATTTCATTAACTTTATTCACACAGTCCAGAGTTTCGGGATCCTTGTAGCAATTCTCTAGCACCCCGAGGTGCTCAGCCCACAACGACATTCTGTAACCATAAACCTGAAATCATGCACATACATCCTTTCTTAGTGTGTGTTCTGTGAGATTAGAGGTGTCAAAATGGGCGGGTTGACTTACCGGTTAAACAGATTTTAGTCAAAACGGGTCATTTTTGGTATGGTGTTGGTCGGATTTGTAGCAATATAATAAATCTTATGACTTATGCATGAATCATGATGGAAATTGGTTTTGTTTTTGTGAAAGCAGAGTTATCAAACCTGTCCATGAGGGTGTTGCTTCTTTGCAGCCCAAGTGTGATGCGGCTGATATGAACCCATGGCTATTTCTGTGTCCTTTGACCCAGCTAAAGATCTTTGATTAATGTTGGCAGATCCCACGATCACATACTCATCATCCACAATCATTCCTTTAGCATGCACATATATCATGAAACGCTTGAATTTTTGTGAATCTGAAACCTATAAAAGCAGATTCAATGTCAACTTTTAATGAACATGTAAATGACTGTAGTATGATTGTAATATTCAAAATACCTTCTCTTCTGCAAATAATTGATTAGTTTCAAATGGTACGTCTTCCCGCTTTCCAAGGCAGTAGAAATTTAAATATTCTCTAGGGTGAGCAGTTAGCTGCATGGATTTGATTGCTTGTGCAACAACATTATACATCATTTGCATTGTCTGGCTCTGTAGATTAGAATATTATAGATGATCCGCCTCACTTCAATACTCTATTTTTAATTATGATTTTACAGGTTATAAATACCTGCCAGTAGAGAATCTCTTGCATGGTAGCAGAAGTTGGCACACCCTCGGGCCACATTGGTATGACAATATAAACTGCAAATCGCTCCTTGTTTCTAATCTTGCTTGCTATTTTTTGTGCCAACTCCATTGGAATTAGGTTATCAGCTCCTAAAAATTGGCAAGATAGCAAGAAAACATGTCATCAAATTCACATTGGAATATTTTGATTTAACTGTAAAGAAATTTATGACATACACTCTCATTAAAGTACTTGAAAATAGCTTACTGTGAAGGAAGGATGCAATTTATACCTGCATTTTTATATGACCATGCATATGATGATCCAATAAAATATTGATTCTCAATATAAATAAAATGCTGAGCTGATCTGATCGCTTGGATATATGCGGTTTGAATGCTTTTCTCTATAACCATATTTTTTGCAGTAATAAGATTCTGCAAGAACCAGAATATCAACATATGCATCATCAAGACAGATTACCAAGTATTAGATGCAACATCTGTTGACCAATGAATGGGTCATCTAACATGTCAAATTGGTTAAAGCAAATGGTGTAACTAAAAGGATACAGGTCAAATGGGTCGGGTGAACGGGCTAGACGGGATAAAAATCATCTTGAATGTATTCACATCTATAAAACTACTCTACTAAAAAGTCAGAATATTGTTTTTGTAATCCTATCTGTGACATAAATTATTTTAAGTTTGAAAAATGATTTGTGGGCTGGTCCAAACTCCAACCTGCCCCAGACCCGCTTTGAGGCACACTAAAAGCAGCCTTTTTGACCCGCCGGCCACCCATTTTTGCAATCTTTACCTAGTATCATTTTCACAATTAGAATGAAAAGGAAGCTTCACTTATTAACCTGTTTCTCGGCACCATCCACAGTTTTGGGGAATCCTTTTAGAGATCCAGAATCTATAGACCGGAATATCTGCACAGTGAGAAAAGGCAATGAAGTTTCTTTTAGCCGCATATGAAAAGGGGCCCACTTTTTTCTTTGAGGATCAATGGAAAAATAAAGGGGGAGGGGCAATGTCTAACCTGGACATGCCAGTTATCAGGATCATCTTCACTGGTCACATGCAGTGATGGATCGTCTGGAGGAACCACTGTGTGATCAGCAGTCACATGAGCAGGGTAGGTAGGACTAAGAATCCATGAGATCCGGTCAATTTTTAACAATGCATCATCTTGCCAGCGGGCCATCCTTTTTGTAACTAAAGCAAATTCTCGAAATTTTGTAGCTTTTCTCCATCTTTGCTCAAAGTTTATAAGGACATCATAAGCAGCAGGACCTTCAATCCTGCAGTGTAAGTCATGCCATGGCTGCCTTGGGGCCTTTGTTCCTGCCTAATTTGGATAATTGGAAACTGAACAATTTTAACAGATGTATAAGACGAGGTGATATATTATAGACACTCACAGGGAATGTAGGTTGGTGAACGTCGTCTTTAAACACTGTGTGAAGATCATGAAACAATCTATGCTCAGGTGTGTCATATCGACCGTCACAGAGATCAAGGCCGCCTAAAAAAGCTGTAATCTTTCTGTTATTACCAGATGCCTGTGTATCCACAAGCACACATTTCTGATGGTGTGTAAAAGCACCTCCAACAACCTTAAACATAAAATAATATCATGTAAATTGATGGTACTTATGACACGCCTGAGACATATCAAATGAATCAATCTGTGATTCTTGATTTTGAAATAAATCAAACTTTTTTGTAAGAAAATGGTCAGGTCAGAATCAAGTCATTAAACACAGGTTACCTGCTGTTTAAAAAGGCCGAGTTTACCACTTCCATAGCGAGGCGAAAGCACACACCGCACAGATGAATGCTTGAAAAACTTTCTGGTTTCTTCATCATGAGTGTCCATTACTCCTGTCTGCATACATCAGTTGATCATTGACATTACTGTTAAATTTGTGCAGAAAATCAACCACAAGAAGCAGTCATCACTCACTGTGTTAAAAAAGGGATTGCTGTGAGATGTTTTATCATCCCAAACCAACAACAAAACACGAACCCCTTCTTCGGACTTATACTTGAGCAGCTCCCCAAGGGTCAAGTCCCCACCCCGGGGCCACGGTCGAGTCGGCTCTCGAATCAACTTAATCTTGTGGAAAATAGACCAACCCACAATGTATATCATATGGTGAGCTGATGATATAGCATGACATATATCTTCCCAACACGAACCATGCTCGAAAACCTTACCCCCGTCCAATTGAATTTCAGGCATGTTAGATTCGGGCCTGATGTGTGCATCCTGATATAATGTCACCCGAGAACCTTTCCTCACCGGAAAGTACGTGTCCCGGACGCCTTTTTGCTCCGGATCTCCAGGAATCCCGTTGCAGTAAATTGGATTTTCTTCACAGGGTGTAAACTTCATTTCGAGCCTCAGTTCCGAGTCCTTTCGCGAATTTTTCAAAGGGAACCAGTCAGAGATCGTCCATCCAATGGCAATATCCACTGCAGGAATGGAAACAGTCCCCAATGAGTCAGCTCCAAAGATGTCTGCATCTTTCACTTCAAACTCTAAATGACGAAGCGTGTGAGCTAACGGGACAATAAAGTGTTCGTTCCATTGAGGGTTTTTGGAATTCTTCACCACGCGTGTACGCGCGACTGCTGCTTGATCAGGCACCGACACCTTGACATAAGGATCGCTTGCAATGAACTTCCGCCCACTGAAACGTTTTTTCTGGTCATCAGTTTCTTCATCTGGGGTGTCTTCGGGGCAGGGATCGAAGGACACACAGCGGAGGATGTGGCCAGTGAGTACATCCATATTCGGTAAGTTTCGAGCTTCGATTATATGCAGATACAAATCACCATGTAAGAACACATTCTTTGCTGAAGATTCATCTTTCATTTTTGCAAACTAAAACACAAGAAATATGCAAAGATCCTTGAGTGATATTGTATGGGGATTTGACAAAAATGCATGCATGATCAGTTTGTATGGGGTTGCATTTATAGGGATGTACTTTGGGTTAAATGGTTAATCAGTTAAAACAACCTTAGGTTTTGTGGTTGCTTCTAAACTTGGTTTTCAAGTATCACCTCAGTTTTTTAGATATTACAAGCATTTTTTTACAATCTTATTATCTATATATCTTTTATCGGATTCTACTAAAATAACATATCTCCAAGTAATGTTTTAAGACATTTTGTCAATAAAGAAATATTGAAGTTTCCAATTAATTGTTTATTCAACTAATCTTGCTTAGTGAAGTCAGCCTTAGTAACAAAAATGCATATTTTAACTTTAGGAGAAATAATATGATTTATCAACAAACGTACCTTAAGTACCATGTCATATGTTACATTCTTCCTTGTTAGCATAAGTAAAAAAAAAAAGATTTATTTTTTTATAGCAATTGAAGTGTGTGCTTTTGTCCAAAGGATAACTTTGATTCTCCATTTGGCATCCCACAACATATAAAATTGGAATATTCATAGTCTCCTCTTTTATTATTTTTCCTTCCATGCAACCTTAGAATTATTATGCTAGTTCCATGTATTAAATTTTATAATAGCATTTAGATTAGTTTTCCTATCCTCGTCCTTATATTTACATAAAAATATATTTTTTTTATTTTTCTTTTTTTAACTAAATAAGATTTTTAAACTTTTGTCCTTACATATTCTCTCTTTTCTGCTCACAATCACTTTAAAAAATATACAAGAAAACTAGAGAGGTACCTCATATTTGGGGAAACAAGGAATTTTCTATCTCATTTATTCATAATCATCCCTATAATATAAGACAAATACTCACATCAAAATGAAAAACCTCCGGTAAATACTCTTACACACATGTATGTATAAATATGGGGAGTAACTATCCAAAATATCAGAACTCATTATTTTTTTACTTTTTAGTGTTATAAAATTTAAAATAAAAAATAATGTAAATGTGATGTTTATACATTTATAGTAAAATTTAAAAAAGTTTTTTGTATTGATTATATTATCCACATAATTTACACATATATAACAGTTATATATTTAATTTAAAACATACAAAAACAAATATATTGATGGTTTTTATTGAGTTAAGTATTTTTTGCATCCTTGTGATTTGACAAAGTTGACATTTGAATCCAAATATTAAAATTTTGTCTGATGCACACTATGGTTTCAAAAAAGTTGCCGTTTGACTCCAACTGCTTTAATAACCGTTATATTTATAGTAAAACCTCCTCCACACATGGGGTATATTTGTCAATCTCCTCTCCTTCTCTATTAATGCATAACTTGTATAATTTCATCCCTAAAATCAACATGCATAATTTCCTTTCCTTCATAAAAGAAGCATAAAAGTATTGCATTAAAAAAAACATAAACCTACATAATAGAAGCATGATATGCATGTTTAAACCAAAGAATTTGGACCAGTAGTCCATGAAACATCACCTAATATACCATAGATACTAAACCAAAAAACTTATAACCAAAACAAGAAAATACTATTATGGACCATAGTGACCCTTGCATGACCGTTTATTATGACTTGTTTTTTGCATATACCACAAGTCATCGTGTTTCCAACTTCAGTCACTTTTCCATTTCTTACAATGCCCTGACTCAATTCATGAGCAGATTTCATCCTCTTTTTCTTAGGCTTTCCTATTTGTTTGTGATATTTTGGAGGTATGATGATTGTTGGGCAAGGAGATGGCGACCACATATCTCTACCATTTATAGGATCAATTGTATGTTAATATACATTCTTCCAAGTTTCTAGCCAATAAACTTCAGAGACCCAACTTTCGGGAATGCCAGCCTTAATGCCATTGAGTGCCATATTCCAGTTAACTACCATTGCATGCTTGCATGGCATACCCATCAACTCCCATCTTCTACATGTACATGTCTTTTGTTCAACATCAACTACACAATGATCCAACTAAGAGCCACTAACTTGATATTTGTTGACTGCATTCCAAAGAACCATGTAATCATATGCCTCTGATTTGTTGATACTAAAGACCTTAGTTGCATTAGGTGTTAATGGTCCAACACACTTGGAAATTAACTTATGCACAACCAATATTCTTTTCATCATGTACTCTCTGATGTACTTCAAGCATGTGATTATAGGCTTCTCTTTTGTTTCAACAAGTTATTTGTTAAAGACCTCACATAAGTTGTTCAAAAGTACATCACATTTAACTCTTCCTATAGTAGTACGTTAGTTAGTTATGCATCGCAATTTATATGTTAAAAACATTAAATAAGTTAGTTAATTATACCGGTGAAGTGAGCTCGAGACCAATGCTTGGGTGGAATCTGTTTTAACCAATCATACAAAGCTTGATCTTGGGTTCGTACTTCTACCATTACCCTTTCAAATTGTGTCATTGTTGTTGCACTTGCACACTTCCAAAGCAAGTTTTTATACAATTGTCCCCTTCAATTTTGTTTCATATTTTCATGAATGTGCCTCAAGACCTATGTCCAGCACTTGAAAACACCTTAATTATAGAAGGAATTAGACCCTAACATGAAAAACAACCTTTAGTATATAATGTTGGTATATGATATAACAAAGTAATCAATTAAAAAACAATAAATATGAATTATTTAGGTAATGTCCAACTAAACAAACTAAGAAAAAAAATCAAATACATAAAGAAAGGGAGCAAAAGAATATCACAAGAAAATGAATATAAAAAGGAATTACAGTTGAATTGTTATAATTTAACATTCATTTTCCTTACCAAAATTCAAATCCTTTGAATCAGTTGATTATTACAACTGGATTATGATAATTTAGTTTAATATTCATTTTTCTTACCACAATTTTCATCAAGGTTGTTACATTTTTCGTATATCTTATACTACTAACAACATTAAAGATATAGACTAAAAACCAAGACTAGTATGGTTTATGATATAACAAAGTAATTAATTAAAAATACCTTTTGTCTGTCACTTATAAAAGTGAAAGTAGAATTGGAAGATAGATCAAGATCATCTCCTAAACACTCCACAACGGTTATAACAAAGCACAACTTTCGACTTCGACTATAGCATATGCAACCGAGTAGATACCATTGTTTGAATCCACCCCACAACGGTTAAAACCTATCCAGGGTACGGGCCTTTGATAAAACAACCATCTAAACCAATTATATCCCTACCGCACAGCTTGAATCTGACCTTCATAGCACCAAGACAAATATAAATCCTCCTAATTTGTCTAGTTAAACTTACAGGGTTAGGCTCCCTCTCCACATCAATCTTAACAATTGTACCTGGGTTAGATCTAATAAGCTCATCACAATAATCCCTTAGAAGTGCGTATTGTCCTTCGTAATCTCCTTGAATGTTTTGATTTGCCAACACTTTTGCTCTAAAGAGTTTTTTTGATACTTGAATCTGAAACTTTTTATAGTAATTGTTCTTGTAGGGCTCTTAATGGTATGGCGGGGTTAAGTTGAAGAACTGATTGAACTTCTTTGGTAGAAAACTAATATTGCATAGCTTTACCTCTTTAGTATGAAGACAATGATGCTCATCCTTGAATGTTTTAACAACCCATGAATCACCATTTAATTGCTTTGATATGTGTAATGTTCAAGGGCAAGCGGGCTTTGGAAACCTTGGCTTTTTCGTTAAAGTGTTTGACCCACCCCCTTGTGAGGTTACACTCGTACCTTCTTGGGACCCACCTCCTTGAAAAACTAGAATCTTGCCATAACTAACAACATGAAATCTTGATTTATCATGTCTGACTACGCAACTATCAACACCATGCCTTTTTACAAAATCCTTTACTTCTTCCTTATTGTTAAATGTTTGGCCTACATAAAAAAGAACTACCATATTATCATTCTTGTGTTTCCTAAGTTTTTTCAAAGCTTTTTGCAGGACCGTTGAAGGGTATGCAAATACAACACAACAACACAAAGAGGAGAGTTGCTTAAGAACACTCAACTTTATCAGACAGTGAAACTGGTTAACCTCAAGTAATGACACTAAGAACACAAATAAATATGAGACAGAACAAGATAACAATATACACAAGAAGATGGTTTTCAAGATTGCAGTATATTGTCTTCTCAAGTTCTATTACAAGTGTTACAAAGCATACTAGAAAGTTACAAGTACTTGAGATACATATACTACATCCTACAACCAACCATACTTTGAAGGCCAGCTGGATACAATTGACTATACACAAAACAAAATCAATTGTAGAGTCAAAAGGCAGATTGCCTTTTGACTAGTGACTATGACATGCCATAACTCACATCTTAATCTATTACAAAAAGGATAAAGTGCATGAAGTAGAAAGTTTACAGACTCAAGACCTCAATGTACAGTTACTAAAAGTATGGACCTTTTCACCAACTTATGAAAGTTGGTGACTTTACAGAGTTGCAGCGGAAATGTATCCAACTTTATGTAAAGTACATAAGATAAAGCATGTACTAAAAGTCTTCGGAAGAAATCTGTCTTCAAGTTTTGGCTTCGGAAGACTTCATCTTTGGCTTCGGAAGATTTCACACTTAGAATATTTCTGTTGCTTGTGTGAAACTTCCAAAGCATTCTTCTTCAGTACCCATGTGCATGCATGAAGGAGAGACTTTAGGTGTTTGGGTTGCATCAGCCTCTTCATATAATCTTTACAAACTCCCCCTAGGCTGATGCTATCAAAACACTTGAAGACTTCAAATATTGATAGTCCTCATCAGGATAATGACCATCCCCTTCTTCATGAGATGATCAGGATCTCTCAGACTATCAAAGTGTCTTCTCATGTCAAAGAGAAGCCAGATTGAACATGTCTTGCCATGTGTAAACATCTCAATGCCATGATCTCTAATGACATGCTACCTTTTTAGATTTGTGGTGTATGTCCAGGACATGATGGGTCTTCCTAATGCTAGAGGAGCTACTTGATTTGGAGATGATGGAGCATGTCACACCCCAACATTGACGGCGGAAACGTCGAGATGTGAGGGTTAAGATCGTTCACAGCCACATAACGCTATTATTAAACCCAATTATATTAATCATAAGTTTTGAAAGTAACATTACAAATATAAGTCTCAAATAAGGACATTAACATGCTTAAAAGAAATATTTCAAGTCCATCCATTTATTTATCTAGGTCCATTGCTAGGTATGAAATAGCTTCAAAAGTGGCAATCAAACTTGCGTGTTTCCTGAAACATGTTAAAAATAAAAGGTCAATATAAAGTTGGTGAGATTTCCATAGTTTTCAATACATAAGTATATAAAAGATGGCAATTCATGTTATGAAATTAGTGAACAAAGTAACTAGGGATGTAAGACAGATGCACAATCAAACCTTGACAGTTTACAACTTCTCACGTTTACAAGTTTATACGCTTAGCTAAGTGTACTTGGATTAACCAAGCAGGCTTGTCAGGCCCATAGATCTATGACGTTGCCAGGCTAGCAATAGTTAATGATTGTAAATATAATCGTCAATACATGGTAATTACTAAGATCAACTAACCACAACATACAAGTGACTTGCCATAAGTTTACAAGAATCAAACGTTTTACAAGTGCAACGATTATAAGGTAAAATGTTTCATCTCAAAGTGTGAAAATATGAAAAAGGGTATAGAAATACTCACATGGTCAATAAATATATAATTGATGATTAATAAGAAAAATAATAGAAGTTGTTCCAACGCGATCTTTCACAAGGCACCTATATATATATATTCCAAGTTTTAAGTTTAATAATAAGATAAATGTTTTAACGTGAGCTAGGGTTTTGATAAGAATTTGGGGACTTTGTAGAGAATTATGAAGAGGCTGAAGCAACTAAACACCCAAAGTTCTTCTGCATGCATGCACATGAGTACTGAAGTAGAAGCTTCAGAAGTTCTCACACCAGCAACAAGAAATACTCTAAGTGTGAAATCTTTCGAAGCCAAGACCAATATCTTCCGAAGCCAAACATGAAGTCTTCCGAGGCTCAGAGACAAAGTCTTCCGAAGCCTTAACCTATGAAGACAGATTTCTTCCGAAGACTTTTAAACATGCTTTATCTGATGTACTTTTCCTTAAAGCTGGACCCCTTTCCGCTGCCACTCTGAAAAGTCATC
>BJCM01210927.1:0-12286 GCA_018326385.1 Flaveria bidentis
ACACCAATATAAAATTTAAAATATGACAAGCTACATCTCATCCACGCTAGATGCTTAAGAAACAATAAAGTCATATACTTTTCGAAATATTGTAACTGGTTTTTACCATAAAAACCAACGTTTTACCAGAAATCAAAAAAAACATGATTGTACTTTACAAGAATATTCAATTTTGGACAAAAACATCTAAAGCGTTAGATTATGTTTGTCCATCACCAGTAATTATTGCTAGTATATTTGTGTTCTTCCATTTTGTAAACGAATTTCATACTAAATCATACAATATTTCAAAAAGACTTTTTTCCCAAAAAAGATTTTTGAGTAACTATGTGTTAATTTCACCCTAGAAGCCTTCATAGTAGCCACCATATGTGATATGGGCTGTGGTCAAAGGGACCCCTCTCACTGCTGACATTGTTCCATTTGCATGATGAACCACTTGCTTTATCCTCTGTAATATTGAAAATAATCAGTGTTGCAATATAAAACAATCATTGAATATTACCAAAAAAAACATAACTATTTTGTAAAAATAATATCAATTGTTAAAGAATGAAGATTTATAAGAGTTTTAAGCCCTACTATTTGTTAAAAACATGATTAATTTCCTTTAAATATTGAGCATGTTGAGGAGGACATAGGCTCGATTTTCTTGGACCGATCCATCTTCAAAAGAAATCGATCGTGACTCATGAGCCATCATCACAAAAGCCTCAAAGATATATAATCTTATAATCTAAAAATAGATGATCCCTATAAGGGTCTAGGGAGATCATCAGCCTAAACGATCTATTAAATCATAATATCGAATTACTCATTTACTTTTGCATGATTTGAAATATACATGTGGTATTTACTATTTTTGCGCTTAATTCTATTAAGATGAGAAGGCAATATGAGAATCAACATGTTTTTTTGTAAAAAACACAAATAAAATACTGAATATTGATATGTAAAAATGAAAGAATTTTAAACAAAAGATTGTATCAAACCTTGTCATCAGAGTATAGTTGGATCCTAAGCCTTTTATTTTGTTTGTGCCTTTGAACATTTCCAAAAAGGATGATACAAATGGTGGCAGCAGCCATACCAAGAGAGCAAAAGGAACCAATCCCATTCCAACCCCATTTCCAAATATTCATATTTTCATTCCTTTGTTCCTTGATCACCTTCTCACCACCCTCATCAATCACCACTTTTGATGGTGATGAACCATTGAACATATGATCATCACTTTTATCCTCAAACTGAAACATATCTGTTTCAATATAAGGCGAGCTGATTCTCCGAGAACCTGATTTTGGAGAATCCATTTTCATTTCGACAAATTCATTTTCTTTTTTAAAGAAAACCTGAAAGATCGGATCTTGATCCGGTTCAGGAGCACTTTTAAGCTCCCCGTCGATCAAAAGTGGGAGTTTGGTAATCTCCTTGACCTCTTCATGGTGATCACAAAATTGATTATCATCTATATGAATTGGGAAAGGGATCAACTTCTTTGGCGATCTTTGATCATCTTCACATGAGGAATCGACGAATTCTTGGGATTTTTGTGAGGAATCAAAGTAATCCATTTTTAAAAGATTCTTGGGGCTCCTCACAAATTTTCTTGAAAAGAACTTCTTCCCTCCATCATCATGGACTTCAAGAAGCCCATCATATGGTATGTTCACCCATCCCTCATCTTCAAGATCCATCTTTTTGCATCAAAGTTGAGATCTTTTGGTTAGTGTGAAGAAAAGATGCAAGAACAAAATTGGGGTTTTAAACAAAATTATTGAATTATTGAGGTGGCTAGCTCTCCATGGAGTGTAGTGAAGAGTTTCACTTGGAACAAGCAAGATAATTGGGATCTTTTCTTTTTTTCTTTCCAAATACTTGACAAATTAGGAGTTGGTCCTATAGGGCCCACATGATGTGAACTATATTTATTTCAAATTTAATTGATATGTCTTAAGATATTATCTTGCATGCTTTCCAAAATAAGAAGTGATTTTTATATTTTTTAAATTTATAAATTTATTAACAATACTTTTTCCCAAGAAAAGAAAAGAAAAGAGTAAAGTTAGTAAAGTCTAGATTTTAAATAATTTATAAATTACATAGGAAGGTTTTTCTTTATTTATGTATGTATAAAGATCCTTAATGTATGACTACAGGTTTTTATTATTATATGCTAGTTGGATAGATAATATATTCTTATAATTGTATCGAAGAAGAATAGGATGGGGTGTGAATATTATGGTTTTCAGTTTTTCTTTTCCCACTTTTATAACGGTTGTTGTTGATAAAAATATATGGAGTAGGTGTTGATTCAAGTCAATCAACTACAAAGCTATGAAATTGATTAATATTGATTAATAGGGTAATATAACTAGTGTAACACCTGGCAGCTAAAATAATAAAAATATACTAAAATAGCTTTATTAAGTAGTAATTGTTTTATGGAATGCAAAATCTGTTAGAAGTGGCTTAAATAAACACAGAAAATGATCGACAAGTGAAGTAAAATACAAGCATTTAATATTTGTATTAATAACGACACATATAAAAAGTCTTTAACCTTCTATTTCATACTAAATCTATAGTACTTCTAACATAGTTAGCTCAAACAATATTATATAATCAAATAAAAAACCAAACTTAATTCTAGTATAATAAAAACTAAACGAAACAATTAATAAAACTAATAATAGTTACTAACTCATTTATATAATCAAAAATGAAAAATCATTTTTTACGTAGCTTTGATTAGAGAGAAAAAAAAGAGTGGATTATATGGATACATAGTTGTCTTTTTATTATGGTTAAAATGATAAATTCATAGGTTAACGTGGTTATCACAATTTATCTAATCAAAACTATGTATCGAACATGACCTAGTTCGACACAATTTCTGGTGCGTAAAATGAAATTGAATTGTTTATCTAAATATAATTAAAATAATTCAGCCTTATGTTGGAAAATAATTTTTGTTTTTTAATAAATCAATGGGCTTAACAAATGAAAAGCTAATCAGCCGTAAGCATTAATTATGTTCTTTATGTACTAAAAGCATGTTTGTTTATTTTTGTAATGAAAAGTTAATTGATTTAAAATAATTCAGTTTTCAAAAATTCACAAGAGCTTCACATGTTGTGTCAAGTGTGGTCCTCTCTACAAGTAGATTTCAATTAGGTAAGCTACAAAGTGAGCTGGTATTGATATCCCTTTAACTAATAGTAACATTTATAATATAATTTGACTTGTTTTTTTTATTACATATAAGAATAACGATGAATTAATCGAGTTGAAATCCAAAATATGATGGTATATATACGCAAGAGCTCATCTAATAATCTATAGTAAAAACATATCATGACATGCAAGATGTGTTTCGCGTTGAGATTTCTAGTCACAGGTTTAAAAAGTGTGAGTTTTTAAAAAAGTAAACCAAAAACCAACCACACCATATTTGTAGGTTTAAATCTTTATGAACCGGCTCGCTTTTTGAAGGGAGAGAGAACATGACTCAAAATGAGTTCGGTTGATTGAAATAAAATAAACAGTTTTAGACTGGACGACCGGATCATAACCGAACTTTAAATTTAAAAATGTAAAGTTTAAGGACCAAATTCATAATTTGCTTGCAACCACATAAACCATTTGTGTAATTTACTCAATATATTATGAACTCCCTAACCGAGCTGAGTCAGATCACTAGTGCGACTTGTATAAAAAAGGTTATGCCTATGCGCCTTAAACAAATTATTTCACCATTTATATTATACATGAAGAGATCTATTAATCCTTTCTTTTTCCATTCGTTTTCGTTGCAATTTAGTCTTTGTTTACTTTTATTAACTAATGTATATATTTAACCTCAATCATAAATGAAATTATAATACAAACCGCATATATCTTACTCGTGTTACATTGGACTCGTTTATCTTAAAAGGTTTTTAGGTTTAATCTTATCGACATCAATAGCAAGTTTTTCAGACCCATGTTAACATATTTTTTATCATCATAGCTTACTAGATTATTACGATGACTACAAAATCTAAAGCTTTTATCTTTTTTATTAGGGGTTCATAGTTTTTTTAAATTGTATGTTTTTACATACACATGCATAGATTATGTATATAACAAACAATAAATAACTTGTTCATATGTATTTAATTTATAATATTTTCCTATACATGTATAAGTTATGTATATAAACGAATAATAAAATTAATCTACTCGTATATTTTTGTAGGGGAGACAAGTAGGAAACAATCACGATTACATTTACGTCATTTTTTTTTAATTTTCTATTTTTAAGACTGAAAAATTAATTGTTTTATTTTTGTTCTTTTGTTTTACGTTCTGTCTAGATCTCTCGTGTCTCTATATTACATAAAGAAAATTGATGTTTAATTGTAATTTTGACAAATGTTGTAGATTTGTAGACTCAAATGTCCAAAGAAGATGGAATAGTGGAATAAGATTGTGCACGCAACGTAAGCGTATAATAAAGACAACTCTGGTTTCCATTTTATTAAGTAGTGGACTCGTGACAAAATACTCTACAAAGACGTATGTGGTCCAAAATACTACACACTTCTTAGCCTCCTACCCAGACTTAGCCACGTTAGTTAACATGTGCAACCTATGTCTTCATGTGACTTTGAATGCAAAAATAAAAGAAATGTGAACATCTTACCATCAAAGTCGCATTTCGAGTTTAACTATCAGAGCGGACAATGACGAAGAAGAAACTCACATATGGACATTCTTCGCGCCTACTTAAAGGTTATAGACGGATCTAGAAAACTTACTTACTTTAGTGTTTGAAATGAATTACAAAAACATTTATGTGGTACACACTAAGCTATAAATTTAAAGAGTTATATATGAGAATTGCATAAAGAAATGTTAAAATGGGGCCAATTTAAAACAAGCATAATATGAGTGAAATCGTATTAACAATCAAAACTCTTGAACCTAAATTCCTCCATCTTGTGCCTCGACTTTAAAGATTTTCCACTAAAAAAAACGTAAGAGTCGTGGGTTTTACTTTTATTTTATTTTTTTCAGAACAGTTAACTCACATGTCTTCTAAATTTATTACTAAATACATCATAATATTAAAACATTTAACCATTTAAAGAGAATCATATTTACTACACAATGTTATCATTCACTCATTTCTTTATGTGTTTAATTTAAGATTTAGCCCGTCAATTTTATTTCTCAAGATTTTACACTACCTTTCAAAATTTAAACTTTCCTTGTAGATAGGTTGACGAAATGTTTATTTATTTAGAAATAATTACACTCATTGTAAAAATTATGTTTCAGGTGTGACTTTATGCTTCCTTTAGGTATCAATCTATAATAGTAATACGCATCTTAAATTCTTAATTATGTTACTAGAATAGTGTCTTGAAGGTTTAAAATTATTTATAGTTTTGAACTTTTGATACATCTAAGATTTTGTGTTATTCTTGAACTTTTTGATACTTCAAATTGGGATTTCAACATTGCTAACAGCTTCTTCTAGACAATTTCGAGCACTAAGGCACATAGAAACTAATGATGGATCGATGAACAACTACAAGCCTTCAACTGATTTCACATAGATATAGATTATCTCTGTCCAATGTCGATAGTTGATAATTTGATAGTACCAGCTACAATTTGGAGTGAAAACTAAAAAGGGGGCATATAAAGAGTTAGATTTCAATATGTTTTTATAGTTTATTTAGTGGGTGCTTAAGGAACATTAGACAAAAACTTAAAAGGGGCCTATCATTTTTGTCTCGACCAACTAACAATGGAACGCGCAACCATGTAGTTTGTTAATGACTTAATGATGAGTCTCATATGTGTGGAGTAAACGTAAATGGAAAACAATCTTAACTTACGGAAACATATGTTGTGGTTAATAGAAAAAAAAAGTTGCAGATACCAATTTACTGCAAAACACTGACACATATGTCCAAGAACTCGGTGTAATGTAGACCTCTAAGGCAACATGCAGCGAGAGAGGCAATCAGTTAATGCCTCGGCTCATGAGGCATGTTGACCTCAGTTGATTTCTTGGGACGGACACTTTGGTTGGTTGTAACATTTGATAGGAGTCCTTTGTTTTTGTACCTTTGGTGAAGTTTAAAAGAAAAGATAGATACATTTGTATGTGGAGAGATATTTTGTAGAGCTACAAACGATAGTTAATTTTGTGTTTATCTAACATACATGACTAACAGAATACATCATCTTTATTTGATATACTTGAATTGATATATTCATACTTTCGAAATTTATCTGCATTCATATACTATAAATATTTGTGTCATATAGAGAATCATTGTCTTTTTCTAATCTTTACATATGTACAAAACTTGTTAAAGAAAAAAAGAACGTGGGAAGAAATTAACCATTTGATGTTTTTTTGAACAACAAATTTCATTGGGAAAAAACACAACACTAGCAAGAAGCTAGACACCACAGAACATCAAAAGCTAAAAGTAGAGTTACACCAACCCTTCCAATTACAATAATTTTGCTTAATCCTATTAGACACCCAAAAGAATGAGATGAATTTGATCTCATCTTTCAAGTGGTTGATAGTAGGCTTCTTGTTCCGGAAGGATGCATGGTTCCAAACTTTCCAAATACACCATATAGTTGTAAGGATAATCGCACGGAGAACCTCTGCTTTGACATAGCTCGAACTCTCTCCTTCATATATCCGGAGAAGATCCTAAATCGAGAATGCAAAGATGGTTGGAATATTGCACCACTCACCGATGAATTGCCATAAGACAATTGCCACATAGCATGATGTAAAAAGATGAATTGCCATAAGACAATTTACAAGACATCCTAGGAGATCTGACCAAAAACATACCAGATTTGTCCATTGTCCACCTCCAACAATCCCTTCCTTCACCTAATGATATTTTGGCTGATTGAAAGAATAAGATTTGACAACTTATTCATTTCAATTAACCATTTGATCTTTCATAATAATACTTTTTTTATTTTATCTGTAATAAAGAGTATATAATTTTGATTGATCCTCATGTTCACTTTTCTTGCATTGATTGTGGCTCATGTTTTCTTGCATTATTTTCAGTGTTGTAAAAATCGATAAGCGCTAGTAGGGCGGCGAGGTAGGGACTAGGGATTAATCGGGATTAATCGGGATTAATCAGAATTAATCGGATTGGTTTTTTCGTATATAATTTTTTAGTTTTATATAT
Organism: Flaveria bidentis; assembly: GCA_018326385.1. Classification (NCBI taxonomy): domain Eukaryota; kingdom Viridiplantae; phylum Streptophyta; class Magnoliopsida; order Asterales; family Asteraceae; genus Flaveria; species Flaveria bidentis. The sequence continues at coordinate 7,233 of BJCM01210927.1, forward strand.
AAATACACACATTTTAGAATGTAATTTTAATAAAAAATTTCAGTTTTATATATAAATATACATATTTCGACGGATTTTCTAAGTTTTTCCCGGAATTTTTGAAAGTCGCCGGAATCCCGCCGGAACTCGCCAGAACCCTACCGGAAAGTTGCCGGAATCACCGATTTTTGGCCGATTAAGACCGCTTAGGTCCGATTTGATCCGATTTTGACTAATTTTGACCGATTACCGATTAGGGGCCGATTATGTGAAATCGCCAAGGTGAAAGTCCGATTGGCGATTAGTCGCCATTAATCAACGCCTAGCGCCGATTTTTGCAATACTGATTATTTTGTGGCTTCATACAACATTCGAGGCCTCACCTAAATTATAAGAAGCTTTTACGCATTTTTTTTTCTAAACTCATTAATTACATATTTACTCAAGCTAAGAAATTAATTATTTATATATTTTTTAAAATATAGATATTACATTATTTACTTATTTTATTAAAATTAGTTATTAAATGATTATTATATCCATATTTTTACTAAGTTATTTTTACATTTTTCACTTTTTCAAGAACACCAATCAGATATTTCCTTAAATCTAAGTCTTCTATAAAAATAAAAACAAGAAAACTTCAAATACAAAATTTTAAAACTTCATTTCAATAAAATAATCACCAATATTAAAAGTTATATATCCAATTACAAAACACAATTGTCAAATTTTTAACAATTAAAATAACAAAATATCAATACGTAAAAATATCTTAGTAAAAACAAGATAAAATAATCATTTAATAGGTCATTTTTAACAAAATAGATAAATATGTAATATATATGTATTAGAAAGGGAAAATATGTATAATGTAATTGATTTTGTGGCGTGGGGTATATATAACTTACGGTCTTAAGAATGAGAAATATATACAATACCAAAATCTATATTTCTTTTATTTTCTTATCATGGATTTTTAGTATTAACACAAGCTAGAACATGTCTTCAGAATTAATTTAAGTATTATATAAACAACAGAACCTCACATATATAAGGTTAGCACATTCGCCTCGCGGCTCGGCTTTCAGGCCTCTGAGCGCCATTTTCAAACCCAAGTCCAAGAAGAAGTAGACCAGTATCAAGATTTTCTAAGGTTATATATTCAACAGGTTTTGAGGCAAGAGTGTGACTTGATTACTGTGTAGAGTGTCACTCGTTTTATGTGATTCTTGCAATGTCATCATGGTGGATAGCGCCTGACTGATGGATCAGGAAGCCGGCGGATAAACAAGGTGGTGGAAGTATTTGGGGGTGAAGATTGGTGGCGCAGCACCATGCTAGTAGTGTTTGATCAACGACCAATAAATGATCTCAAGTTTCGGTAATAACTTTAAATGCACAGAAATAGAACAGGAAAGTATATACAAAACATGCTTCTTTAGATAACTTTTAGATCCCAGAACATGAATATGAAGTAAATGCATGTTGTACAAAGTGTAAAGGAACCTGATTGCTAGCTTTACACTGAAGATTGAAGCCCAATAACACCTGTTAGATAACATTGCAAAAGACATTAGTCTCAAAGTTGATAAAAAACAATAAAGATTAATGATAACCAGCTGATCTAAAAATTAGTTGGTTGGTTTGACCAAGAACACAGATGATAATAGAAAATGGCTTGTGTCATGATATATCGGTATGTATGTTAAACGGAAAGAAATAAAAGCTATCAGGATTCGCTTTCGGATGGTGAGTATTAGTTGAAAGAGAAAGATGCAAATTAGTAAATTACCACAACCAACTCTAGCACCTGCATTTCCAGTTGTCTTGCTAAGTTCATGATTACCTGTAGCATGAAAATCACAATATATAACTAAATGGATGGTTGGCGAAATGGATTGCTATTAGTCAAATTCGTAAAATATCCGAATAGCTTCGATATGTACTAAAATTATGTCATGAAATAGGTAATTCTAGCTATAAAATGTATAATACGAGAAATAAAGGTGAAATCTTGCATAACAATGAGTTGTTACCTCTCCCAAGATCATCACTGTCAGCATGAATAACAACTGCCCTCCCCAATATCGAATGTTGCCCGCTTAATGGAATCTGAATAACATATCATTTGATCCCCAAAAAAATACATTTTAAGTTTCAAAAGTAACATTGAGGTTTTTGATTATGCAAGAAAGAAACAATTTTATTATTGTCCCAAATAAATATATATTCATGTCATGCGAGTTACAAGATACATACATTTCTATCTTCGATTGATACCTCAGCAACCCCTGCAAGATGAATAATGATTCTTAAATTGCATAGTTTTAAAAGTAAATAGCAACACTTGAATCGTCTACGCCATTTGTTGATCATCCATTCTCCATTTCAAGGATCCCAACAACCATCCCTTAATTGGTGTGTTATCATATACTTATATATTCATGTATAAATGAAACCAACAAGATGAAAATCTCAAACGATCGTAGAGGAATCAAGCCTAAATTCAACAAATTTAGGGCAATGGAGCACGAACCATCTTGGCCAGCAACAATGTTACCCAAATCACCCGCGTGGCGCACAGCATCCCAAGGAGCCCCATGATCTTTGTTCAATGGATTGAAATGAGGACCTAAATTTCGATCAAATTGATCAAACATATAACAAAATCTCACATCACAATCACCAATCAAAATGATCATATCTACACATAATCACATTTGAATTCCGAACATCAATGAATTCATCAAACATTTTGACTGATAGTTTATAAACCTAGGTCAATTTCATAATTCATAACTCATAACAGAATCTTAAACTATCTGAACAAGAAGTGGTGTTGTAGATGTAAGCAGTAAGCAGTACCAGTTGAGTTGCAGCCATTGGTGGTATCACCAAGAGCATGAATATGAAACCCATGGAGACCTGGTTTAAGCCCTGTTATCTTACCTCTCACTCGAGTTACCCCTGTTTTCAAACCACAAATTCATCACTTAATAAGCAACAATCGAACTGTAAAACTATTAAATTAGCGAAATTTATCTAACAGTAAAGCTTTTTTCTACGATTTTGTTGTTAATTAAACATGAAATTGGGTGCTTGAAGAACACAAACTAACACACACACACAAACAGAGTGAATTAAGAGATGAGAAAGAGACCATTGGGTTCCTGAATAAACTGAAGAGATCCTTTGACGGAGCTGTCGCCGCCGGTAATTACTGCCACCGCCTTCAAACCACCCATTCTCCGCCAGTGATGACTCCGGTTGCTCTTATCGGATTACTTTAGCGTTTGTGGATTTCCACCGTATGAAGCTTCATTATCATCGCTATACCAAGCCCTTGTTTGAATTATCTTATTTTGTTGAAAAAGGACTCACCAGGATTTATTGACTTGTAACTTTTCAAAGGTAGATTTAAAAAAAATATTTAGATTAGATTATAACTAAAAAGTTAATAAATTATTTTATAAAAAATGTTTTGTTTAGTTTATTAATATAAAACGATCATAAAGAACATTCTATTAAAAGTCAATAAACTATTTTTTAATGTTTGGGATTGCTTATTTATGTTTTGTAATACGATGTTTTCTATTACATATACTTTTTTTCATTATTGCAAATTAAAATATATAAAATAAGATTCGTATACATAATTTATAAAAGATAATGCCATACTACAACATTCAAATGATAAATCACATGCTATTGTCTTCTTCTATTATGCAAATCACATGATATTATTATCCCTCTAACAATTATTCCACATAACATTTTGAATTCTATATCCTCGTTGCTCAAAGTTTCTTCATCACTATCATACGAATCAGAGTCGCCACTATCCATCCTAGATAAGTAGAAACATGTAAAAAAATTATATTAAATTTAAAATAACACATATTGATAAAAGATAACACATAAGGAACATAAGATAACACTAATGTCAAATAGAAATAACACATATTGTCAAAAGATAACACATAATTTCAAATGATAAATCATTCTTCCATAAATAACATAAGAAGCTCCATCTTTGCTTCATGAGTCTTTGGATACATAAACGCTTCACGATTTGATTTTTTGATTAAAGCACGCAAGGCACATGAATAATATTTGGAACCTTCTTGAAAACCGGGAAAAGTGATAACAATATCCATGCAAAGTGCAATTGTTGGGGAGGCATCATTTGGTGGAAAAGTTTGTGTGCTTTTTGTTGACAAGGCATCTAATACAACATCTAGCTTGTCTTCGAAAGATGAAGTTTTGCTTTTGGTTGTGCGTTTGTTGCCAGCATGCTTAGCATTTTTTCCTTTTATTCGAACTACTTTCAACATAAGTAGTGTTAAGGATCGTGTACTGGACGATGTACTAACTGATTAATGTGTACACCGAACCAAATAGTGCGGAATCCTATTTGATTGGCGATCCAATCAGTGAGAACGCACGTAGAAACAATTATGTATTGAATCTAACGTTAAGAATCGATTAGGAGTCGATCTACTGCGATCTATGAACTTGGAGTATGATCTTAGAGGTCTCTGGACGGCTAGGGTACGTCTGGAGTCGAAGTGTGTACAATGCTTACGTTTTTCCACGAATTAGGTGGTAATTATAGGTTAGAGTTACTCATTCGTGCGACTGAACCATTTGCATGGTTCATTCGTGCGACTGAACCATTTGCATGGTTCATTCGTGCGATTGAGCCATGCGGTTGATCCATTTACACGACTGAGTGTTCAGTTATGCGACTGAGTCAGTCGCATGAAGTTGTTCAGGCGTATGGACTATTTAGGCGCATGGACACTCAATCGCATGGCCATTCGGACACATGACCACTGTTGGGGCGCATGGTCCAGTCGGACGCATGAGAACTTCACTTAACCAAGTTTGAATGTATTCATTATTATAACATTATGCATATCAATTCAAACAATCACAAACCTATATAATCTAGTCAATATGCGTTACACAACTCATTAATGAAATATTAAACATTATAAATCACAACCAAACATTCTCATTTCATTAAGTACCCAAGCATTACATAAGCGTAAGACATTACATTAAGATCC
>BJCM01210928.1:0-11691 GCA_018326385.1 Flaveria bidentis
AAGAATTGCAGAATTGTCTAAAACGAGATTATTACCGGAAGATTCATTACTAATGTGATCGATACATGTCGAAGGATTTGCTTCAACAAACTCTTCAATTTCTATCCCAGTAACAATAACCATTGTAGAAGAAATCGACTTATCCATTCTAAAATGATGAAACATAGATTATAAATAAAAGAACAGAGTATCATAAAATCAAAATAAAAATCGTTGAAACGAACTCACCTCCTTCAATATATGATTGTTTAATTTGATTAACAATCTGAAGAAACATAAAAATGAAACAAAGCAAAACTTGTAACTGATGAAATCAAGTAAATAAAACGATCCCACAAAATGTGCTAAATTAGTTTAATTATAATCAATTGTAACAGAGGAGAAATAAGGATTTGATATGAATTAAAAATAAATTATTAACAAAATTACTTAAATACCCTTTAAATATAATAAATATGATTAATCAAAGAAAAATTTTGATTGGATGAATTTGGTTTTCTTGGTTTTCATAAATTTGTTAGTTTTCTTATGAACCCTCCCCTATATATATATATATATATATATATATATAATGCTCCATCGTATTATTGTGACATGAAAATTAACTCTCTTTTGAACAAACATAGTTTACATTTTATTATTAGTTTAGAACAAAATAAATAACTATAAATATATTAATTATAACATCCACCGCCCAAAATTGGAGTTAATTGCAGGCAAGTGTCGGTTAGGTCATTTCTCGCAGGATATATTATTTCTTTTTTGCCAAATTGCGACCCATTCTCAATTATTTCTACTATTCCACGTGTGTCCTTCACGATCTTCATTGCAATAACAAGAAACATCCTCGAATTAACCCTCTTACTATTATATTATTATTATCATCTCAAGATTCGCAATTCATATATGTTCTACTCCCCAAGATTTCCTATTATTGTATGAGTTTTTAGTTTATTAATTTTCGACTTCATTATATTAACTACTGAATAACTATGTGTTTCGTTGTGGGTTGAGATACATAAAGTAAAACGTATGTACTCTAAAAAATTATTAACAAAAAGATAAAAACTCATAAGATTAAATAACTTTTCATGTGTATTTATTTATTTGTATTTACAAAGTGTATTACTTTTCATGAGAATACACATACATAGAATTTATGGTAACCACATGTTGAAGCCGAAGTATTGTAACAATATTATTGTTATCAAGTTTATTTGGAGCCCTAGCGTATCAACTATTGTGTTTCTAATATAACTAGTGTTTTTTCCGTGCGTTGCGGCGGCTCGGATATAATTTATATTGAAACATATATGGAAAAAAAAATCTTAACGGTGTATTCGAAAAATGAATAACAACTACGATGCATTAAAAGAACTAAAAATACATTATACTTGTACACAGATTTTCACTATGCGCTGTGAGACTTGACTTTAAACAAAAATTTTATTAAAGCGTATGCAGAAATACTCGCATTGTAATAGTATATTTGCTATTTCTAGAAAAAAAATATGTTGCGTAAGAATAAATAATACATTTTATTTGTCACGGATTAGTTTCGAGGGAAACTTACATTTGAACATAGAAAAAATAAGCATGTGATATATATTTAAAATTTAAAAACAATATTATTACTTTTAAAGTTATAAAAAAAGCAAAATGCAATACATTTTAGTTATAATAACAAAATAAAATTTAAACTTTGACTTTTGAAACCAAAGAAACCTAATGTCAAGTAATTGTCGTTGTTGTGCATTTGAACTTGTATCATACCCATTAGGAGTGTGTTATATGGTTTTTAAAGTATATAGAATATGTATTGAAAAATTAATATAGTTAAAGTATATTAAGAAATTTATAAAATAGTATATGTGAAAAAAATCAAATTAAATTACCTTAGATTAGAAACACAAAAAGGTATGCTAACACCCTTTCCGTTTATATTGATCACTACTACGAAAGAGTATATTATTCTAAAACAAATCAGTTTGTTATGATAACGGTACCCAAACATATTTATAAAAAACAATATAGAAGGTCGATCAAAAGAAATAAATACCGACATCGGCTCCTATGATGCAGCTATTATGACCAAAGCAAATTATTCTGAACACAAATCAGTTCATTATGGAACACTTTCCGGTATGTTGTAACCCAATATGAATAACGACATGGGTTTCACTAATACCGCTACTACAACAAATAAAAATTCATCGTTTTGAATACAATTTGCTTCATTATTAGTACTTAGTATGATGTAACCCAGAAATTAAAGTCATGTATAAATTCAATCAAAGACTATAAAAATAGATACCAAGTGCGGATTTCCAATATTAACAGTATTAGTAATAATGTTTTTCGGTGCGTTATTGGTTTCGTTCGTCATGGTACCAATACATTAACAACACTATAAAATTTACGACTTTAAAAAATAACCTTATACTACTCTATTTTTAACAAAATCTATACCAAATGTAGAGGAAGTAAATATTTAGAATACACACACATACTAGTAAGAAACCCGTGTGATTCGACGACGGTACACGTTTACATAGCAGTAATTGTTTTCTATTAGTTTATCAATAATCTCGTTATATATTGTGTAGTACTTCTCATAGTTTTTTTTGTAGTATCGGTGTCATATACATATGCCACGATCTTTATAAATCTCAGTTAGATAATAAGAAACACAAAAATTAAAAAAATTGTTAGTTATAAAAGCATTCACACTAGTTTCTCCATCATCATCCTCATATTACACTACAAACACTAATTTTTTTACTATCTCTTTTAACACCGCACCCACCACCGCTAGTCGTAGCCTCCAACATCGCACCCATCACCGCCACTTGTCCCTCCAATACCACACCTACCATCGTTACGCATCATCTTCAACAACGCAACTCACCACTAACTCCTTCTCAATCAAGTTAGTCTAGCAGAATCGATTTTTGGGGTCGTACGAAATTGGGTTTTGAACTTCTATGGTGGGAGGGAGGTGGTGGTCAGTGGCGACCGATGGTGGGAGGGAGGTAGCGGCTTGTAGAATTTGTGATCGATGGTAATGGATAAAAGAAAATGATTAAGCATTTATTTTACATTTATACATAAGGACCCACTCTGTTATAATGTAATATTTCTTTTATTTAACTTCTTTTTTCAAACAAGGGTATAATGGTTATTTTTAAAAACTTCACAGAGAATGATAGGGGCTTTTTGTGTTACGTTTTAACAAACTTTTGAACCGACCTTGTAATTTTTCAAATCTAATGATCGACAGTGAAAACAGACCTAACCATAGGGACCTCTCATGTATTTAACTCTAAATTATGTTAAGTTTTCATGAAATGATCATTATGCCATTGTTATTGAAGGCTAAAAGAAGGAAACCCACCGTCACTGATGTGCATCGTCGCACAGTTTGTCACTAACACCACAATCACACCCAAGCCCCCCGCCCCCCCTCTCTAATAATCCCACTTCTATCCTTCATGAAAAAATTTTAGGTCCGTCACCGATTACCATCTCTTTAAAATTTCCTCAGTGAGCTACCGTGCATTCTATTCTCAATTTATCATTATCATTTGTTTTGCGTTACCCGTAAGAAGGTCAAGCATCATAAAAAGGTTTCTATAGTTTTGTTGTTAATATGCTTTGTTGTAAAATGTAAGTGAATGTTATATACTTAGGTTTTACTTATACGCCCTAATATAGTTTTTTGTAAATATTGTTTTAACTCTATTAATCAATTTTGTTCTCTATAGATGATCACAAGTAGCTGTTTTTTCATAATTATTTTAAACCAAATTTCCACCGAAAGTAATGATATTATGCTTAATTGTATTTCTCACTTTTAGTTATCTTCATAAAAGAAAATTATATCCGAAGCATAGTCATACGTTTTCTGTTAAATAAAAGATATATCTCCATAAAAGGATTCACTAAATCTATATGGACTTTTAAAGGATAACATGTGACCCAATATACATAAACTATTATTTGTTACAATAGACTGAGTCACAGAGGGTGGCAAAAGTGCGTGATGGTACTCGTAAAGGGATGTTGGTGCATAGGGGCTCAACCTCTATGTACTATTGATGTGACAAGGGGCACAAAGGATTCAAGTAACAATGTTATTATCAGCAAAAGTGGTAGTGGATACAAGTGATAGTAAAATCAATTTAGGGGTTGGAGACTCTTTGTTTGGAGAAGATGAACAAAGGGGAAGAACCATGATTTGATTATTCCTTTTTATTTATTGTTTAAGTTAGAGTGTACGATAGTAATTTTATTAAAAGTTGATATATATTATAACGTTCATCCTTTCTACGGTACTAAACTTGATACTATGAGTGAACCATGAAGACCGTGAATGTAATTTCAAAATCTTAGAACTGAAATCGTAATACAAATGTACCCCAAAGACTATCCGCTTACTTAATGAGCATATAATGAGCATATAGTTTAATGTATACTACACCATACAAAAACCTATAAACTATGGTAAATTAAAATACAAAAGTGGAGTAAAATCTAACATGAGTTGCATCTTCCATTCTTATGCGAGGAAAACAGGTTTGAATAAAGGAATAGATAAAGCACGAGGTCAAGTTAATAGGTTTGTGAATTGACTAGCTTAATTTTTTTCAAAGAGAGGTAGTTTGTGAAAACTTCAAATGTATTGAATGTTTAATTTCAAAACTTGAAAATTAAAATCCCAAATTTCAATACACGTTTTGAATTCAAGTACAATTATATTATAGAAAGATATATTTAGGTGTAATTTATATTTTACAGTAATGAAATACACAAAGCAAAACTAAATATATTTAGGATAGACCAAATTTCCATGTCCCTTTAACACACAAACTGCCTACAAGTTGACGTCTCTGATGATTTTTTATCTTTGTATAAAATCTTCAAGATTCGTATCAATATTCGTTAGTATATGAACCCAACTTGTAAATATACACATTTGAAAAATAATATCATCTCACAGAAACACCTAAAGATTGATCAATTTGATACTTTATACCAATCTTAAAGCCAGTACTAAAATTACCATACAATTCACTTCAAACACATCTAATTCAAATTTACGCAAGTCACGCCAATTTGATATTCAATTCAAACATATTTCATGTTAAAAAAATCTTTCAACTAATAATATCATCGCATCCTTACAACATTTATATTATTGTTATTATCATTTTATTATTATTATTATTATTATTTAAAAAGCATTTATTATTATTATAATTTATGTTATTATTATTTTAGTAGATCATGGTAACCATGTTCAGCTTAGTCCACTGAATCAAATACCGCTTATTAGCTGTGCTCTTTCCATTTATAATAATAACAATATATAAACACACACACTTTATTTAATTTACCACTTTAATAATAATAATAATAATAATAACAATAATAATAACAATAACAATAATAACAATAATAATAATCATAATAATAATAATAATAATAATAATAATAATAATAATAATAATAATAATAATGAATGTCCTAAATTTCCTCTGTCTTGGAGCTGGCCGCCTCCATTTTATTTGACCTCTTCACGCGTATATCTCCATTATATAACCACTATTCCCCTCCCTTTACTCCATCAGCTACGGACCCCACCTCCAACTCTCCCCTAAATCATCCCACTTTTCACTTTCACCATCAATTTCATTCATCATCTGCTTTCACCTTCAGGAATACAATTCCTGAATTCCATTCATCATCTGCTTTCACCTTCAGGAATACAATTCCTGAATTCCATTCATCATCTGCTTTCACCTTCAGGAATACAACTCCTGAATTCCATTCATCATCTGCTTTCACCTTCAAGAATACAATTTCCTTGATGGACGAGGAGCTGTTCCCCTCAACCCCAGGGAAGATCAAGAGCGATCGCCGGACTTTTCACCGGTGTTTCGCCTCCACCAGCACCATGTTCCTCTGGGCTTTGTTCCTAATCGCCCTAACGGCCTCCTACATCAGCTTCCTCGCCTCCAACCACACCCTTCACCGCAGCGTCTCTGGGCACCACTCGGAGAAACAGCTCCGATCATCCGCTCAGATCCACCGCAAAAACGGCCTCTCCGTTCTCGTCACCGGCGCTGCGGGCTTCGTCGGAACTCACGTTTCACTTGCGTTGAAGAAGCGAGGCGACGGCGTGGTCGGAATCGATAACTTCAACGACTATTATGACCCCTCCTTGAAACGATCTCGCCGGAATATGCTCGAGTCCAAGGGAATCTTCATCGTCGAAGGGGATATCAACGACCGGCGTATGTTAGCAAAGCTGTTTGAGATTGTGCCGTTCACGCACGTGATGCACTTGGCTGCGCAGGCGGGCGTACGATACGCTATGAAGAACCCGAGCTCGTATGTGCATAGTAACATTGCGGGTTTGGTTACTTTACTTGAGCAGTGTAAGTCAGCTGAGCCGCAGCCCGCGATCGTGTGGGCCAGCTCGAGCTCGGTTTACGGGTTAAATGAGAAAGTACCGTTTTCAGAATCGGATCGGACAGACCACCCCGCTTCGCTTTACGCAGCCACTAAAAAAGCAGGAGAAGAAATTACACATACGTATAATCATATTTACGGCTTGTCAATAACCGGGTTGAGATTTTTTACTGTATATGGGCCGTGGGGCCGACCCGACATGGCTTATTTCTCGTTTACTAGGAATATTTTACAGGGTAAACCGATAACCGTGTATAGGGGGAAGGATAAAGTTGACTTGGCACGTGATTTTACGTACATTGATGATATTGTGAAAGGATGTGTGGCATCATTGGATACGGCCGGTAAAAGTACCGGGTCCGGTGGGAAGAAGAAAGGGTTGGCGGCGCCTTATCGGATTTATAATTTGGGGAACACGTCTCCAGTTACCGTGCCAGCGTTGGTTGGGATACTCGAAAACAATTTGAAGATGAAAGCCAAAAAGAATGTGGTGGAGATGCCTGGAAATGGTGATGTTCCGTTTACACATGCCAATATAAGTTTAGCCCAACGGGAACTTGGGTATAGACCGACCACTGATTTGCCCAGGGGGTTGAGAAAGTTTGTTAAATGGTATCTTTCGTATTATGGTTATACCAATCCTGTAAATTCATAGGTTTAATTCATTTTCATTTTTAGGATTTTATTTTTATCAGGCATGATTCTTTGCTTAAGATGAGGATGAATTAGAAACAATATTCTCATTTCTTTTTCTAATTAATATTTTATTTTTAAAATTTCCAAGTGTGAAAACAAGTTTATGTTTTCATTAATATTATATAGTTGAATTAATTGTGTTTACATTTACTATTTTTTTTATTTTATCATATTCTATTATTTCAAATTTATGTTAGTTAAGTCTTCTTTGAACTACAGAAAATCTATAAATATAAACTTATAGATGAAAACTTTAAAAGCAAAGTTAAAAGCAAAGTTTTTATTAGACATTTTTCTATAAAAGAAATTAAGTTAACAACTCTCACCTCCATTATAACTAAATAGTCTATATATTAACTAAAGTAAAAGTTACACGCCGGTGTGTCTAAGAGTTTTGACTTTGTCTTACGTAAATTATTTATAAACTTTTCTGTAATCAAGTTAAATGTTTTTTAACAACAAAATAGTTAATTTGTTTTCTTTTCCTTGTCAAATCATACATCTTTAAATAACAACGACAATTCTTAACAGGGACCAAACAAAAACACTAACATGACAAAAAAAATTAACATGTTTTGGATAGTCTCAATTCACTTATACAATTTGCTTATTAAATAGGTCAATTAAACACGAGTCAATTTAAAAATATGTCACCCCAACATTTTTTTATAAACTTTTTATAATATACTTTAGTAAACGCGTTTCCTAACAAAATAGTTAACTTGTTTAATTTACCTTGTAAAATTATACATTCTAATTCTAAGTAAAGGAGGCAATTCTAAACACGAGCGGAAACCCACGAGCATGACAAAATAATAATCAGGTTTTGGATAAGGTCGGTTCACTCATATAACTTGTTTATAAAACTAGTAAGCCAAACACAAACCATGTAATAAATAAATTAAGGGCTCTTTTAAATAGACAGCTCAATATTTTAAATAACACCCCAAAATTTCTATATGTGTCGTATAGCCCCATACGCGTTGTATAGAGGGGGGTCGTATAAGGCTGTATGTGTCGTATAAGGCTGTATGTGTCGTATAAGGCTATATGTGTCGTATAGGGGGGTCGTATATGTGTCCTATAGCCCCATACGTGTCGTATAGCTCTCTGACAGCCCCCCTGAATTTTTCCTCGTAGTCAGTGTCAAAATTCGCTATATGCGTCGTATAGCCCTATATGTGTCGTATAGGGGGTCGTATATGGTTATATGGGGCGTATAGCTCTCTGACAGCCCCCCTGAATTTTCCTCGTTTTTAGTGTATTCGACCCTATACTTCGCGTATGGACCTAGGTTTTGGATTTGGTCGGTTCACTTATATGACTTGTTTATAAAATTGGTCAGCCAAACACAAACCATGTAATAAATAAATTAATCTAAACGAGACTCATTTAATAAACTTCTTGAACCTTTATATAAGTTTAAGTTTATGATGTGACTAGTAATCCTTGGGGTGAAATAATTTTTTTTCTCGTGAACTCTTCATCAACTTTTCGTTTCTAACAACTTTGTTAGTTTGTTACTACACCACCCCCAATCGCTTTCTCCTTTCTCTGATACTTTCCATTTGTTCTCTCTATCAAGGCACTTCTTATGAGAACCATCTTCAACTATATATTTTAATTCAAGTGAATCACCTAGTTCTTTAAAGGATTTAACATGTTGATAAAAGTCAAATAGAGAATCAAACCAACCATTTAAAATGTGAACACAACAAATGTAGTCATCAATCTTCTATTTGAATCTTCTTCTCGTTTGTCTAAAAGTTCCATCCTTCATAAATTCTTGCATGTGTGTAGTAAACCCAAACTTGTATATTTTTGTTCAAAATTTTGATGCAAAAATAAGTTCAAACTTTTTCTTTTACTTGTTAAACATATTGTACATTTAATGTTTAAACAAAACATGTCAAAACCTTTTAAAACATGTCAAAACCTTTTGATGTTCAAACTCATTCCGAGGCTTGCACTTCAATCAACCTTTCAATTATGTTTCATTGAAACTGTATACACACAACGTTAGCATAAAGCTAAGTTAGCATACTATAGGTCAAGCACATAATCACAAAACCAGAAGATCGCCTGAGAAATCAGGCTCGCTGCTTATCGTTATACTACCTCCGGGGTTTTTTTTTGCTTGTTCATCGTATTTAGCAATGCACAACAATATGTTTATGTGTGTGCTCATGCAAACCAACATATGGTATTTCGGTGGCCGTTCCATTGCCACTTTGTTGCCAACAATTTAACATCAATGTAAGCATTTAAACTCTTTTTCCACATCTCATAACTCAATTATCCATTTGGGGATTGAAAATAGTGAATTGCATTTCTGTATATTTCAATGTATAACCACCAGGTGCGGACCCAATGTTTGGGGTGAGAGACTCCCGCATCCCGTGAATTATTTTTAATCTATATATACGATCAATTCTCGATCAACCCTATAAAATTTTGACACTGACCCCATAAAACTTCAAGCCGACCTCAAATACATGTTGACGCTGACCCCAAGAAATTTTAAGACAGAGACAATAATTTTGAAACTGACCACCATAAGAAAATCAACGAATATTTGGATGATAAGTCCATTAAAAACCGTTTTGGATAATTTAAGTTTAAATTAAACAATTAACTATTAAGTCCATACTCATTTAATTTTAATTTAGCAAACCTATTTAGCAAAACCCAATTTACCAATTAATAATTTATACAACATTTTATGACGAGTGTGACATATTATGACGAGTGTTACATAAGACTGGCAAAGAAACCGAACCAAGCCTGAGCTTGTCTAGGCTATTGTTGGGATCATTTTGCCTTAAGAGAACTTAAACTCGTGCTTGAGTTCGGCTCGTGTAAAACTTTAATTCTAAAGCTTGAGCTCAGCTAATATAGAGGAGCTTTTTTAGTTTATTTTTCTTTTAAATTCGAACTTAGCTTATGCTCTCTTATTTATTGATTAATTATTTTTTATCAAAAAGAATTATAAAATAAATATCTATATAAATATATTTCAATAGATTAAATTAAAAAAATATAAATAAAACTAGACTTAATTACACGGGTGGTCCCTATGATTAGGTTTGATTTCACTTTTAGTCCCTAACTCTCTGAAATTACAAGGTTGGTCCAAAAGATTACACAAACGTAACAACGTTAGTCATTGAAATGGATGGATGCTAGTTATTGCTGTTAAGTGCGTATGAAATGACAAAAAATACCCATTTTCACTTTTCTTCTTTTCCATCTACACTACTTCTCCTACCACCATTGAAGCCTCCACCTTCAACCACCACCCCTACCACTTTCAACCACTGTCACCACCACCTTTAACCATCACCACTATTACCCTCAACCTTTAACCACCACCACCTGCAACCTTCAACCACTAACACCACCTACAGCATCGTCACTACCAGCACCATACCACCCATGTAACATCAAGAGTAGGGTTTCACTCCTCTCGATTTGGGGTTTTTTTCTAGGGTTTCTAAGTTTTCCTTTGATTCAAACAATGGAGGTTGATGCTGGTTACAACAAGCTTCGGTTTCATCACTCCTGATGACGGTGGTGAGGAGCTCTTCGTTCATCGGTCCTCTATCGGGAGTTAAGGTTTCCGCAACCTTGGTGATAGTGAGGAGGTGGAGAATATCGTTTAAGAGGGATCTAATGGCCATACCAAATCCGCTGATGTTATTGGTCCCCACGAAGACCCTGTGCAGGAAAGCAACCATGGTGGTGGAGGCGGTGGTGGTGATGGTGGTGGATGAAGGTGGTGGCGGGTGGGTTGGGAAGATGATGATCCAGATGGGGAAGGGTATTTTAGTCATTTAAATAAAGTTAACAATCAAATTTAACATCCATCCATTTCAATCGTTGTTACGTTTGTGCAATGTTTTGGATCAAACTTGTAATTTCAAAAAGTTAGGGACCAAAAGTGAAATCAGGCCTAACCACAAGGATCACCCATGTAATTAAGTCTAAAAAGTACATTTAGGCACACAAACATACTAGATACATGAAGCTTTAGCTCGAGCTCATTTATTAAACGAGCCTGAATATATGCTCAAATTGTTAAAGATTGACTCAATCTTAGCTATTTACGAGCTGATCCCAAGTAGCTTATGAACTAACTTGACTCGTTTACAACCCTAGTGTTAACTGTTAATGTTAGTTAAACTAGAGCATGTGTGTATATCAATTTTCAGATTATTTGTTTTAATTTGATTTTTCTATCTTCTTATTGTGTGACCCGACTCGATCCAAATCGTACCGTACCAAAAAATAATATTGTATGATAGATAAATGACCCTTAAAATTTTCCTAACCTGTGGTGGTGGTGGTGGTGGTGGTGGTGGTGATGGTGATGGTGATGGTGATGGTGATGGTGATGGTGATGGTGATGGTGATGGTGATGGTGATGGTGATGGTGATGGTGATGGTGATGGTGATGGTGATGGTGATGGTGATGGTGATGGTGATGGTGATGGTGATGGTGATGGTGATGGTGATGGTGAT
>BJCM01210930.1:0-13791 GCA_018326385.1 Flaveria bidentis
ATGGGGACGCCAGGGAAACGTTTCCATAAATTTGGGGACGGCTTTCTCGACGATTTTGTAAATTGGGGACGTTTCCGTAAATTTGGGGACGTTTCCTTGAACCCTTCTGTTTTTCTTTTATTGTTTATTAGGGTTTAACACTTCACATGCTCACGTACGTATTATATAACCCATCAAATTCTTAAAACCCTTCAAGCCTATCATTGATTATAAAACAATCAGTAAGTCGTCTTCATTCATTATTCTTCCATCTTCTTCATCTTTGATTCTCCATGGCTTCTCAACAAGATTCACAAGGCCCATCTCACTAGATGAGCCGGAATTTGAACATGAGTTGCTTATTGATAATTAGTTACCTATGAAACATGTAGGTTTTTTGGGTTTTTTTGGAACTAGAAAATTATTTTCTTATTAATTAATGATTTGCCTATTGTGGTTCGTTATATATTTTTATTTTTTTATATTTTTTTGTTGCCGTACCTATGCCGTCCGCGTATCTAGAATTTTTGAGGTTTGCCGTTTCCCGTCCCCGTATTGTCCCCGTACCCCGCTTCCGTACCCGCTCCCGTGCTACTTAGCTAGAGAGTAGAGACATTGGGCACTTTGGCCTTGGGCTGTCAATCTGTCATCCTTTTGCAGCTGGTTAACGTTTAAATTGTAGTGTAACTGTTATGTTCTTGTATCTGTATATGCCTCTAGTCCCCAATCATTTCTATGTTTTTTTCCTTCTCTTCTTTTATATTGCACCAAAAGTTTCCAATATGTTATTTGTAGAGGAGGAAAATAATTGCATCACCTTTATACAAGTAACTGGTTGACTTGGGTTATCAATTTTCTTTAATGGTCAAATGGGTAAAATTCAGAATAAAGGTCAGAACAAGGTCAAACAGGTCGAAGGTCCCCCAAAATGTTTTAAAAAGGCATAAATCCTCCTTTTTTTTCCTTCTTTTTTGACAATCTTATATTGTTAAAAAAGTGAACTTTGTGATTTTATGTGTAGATCTTACATTGTAAATAAACCTAGCAATGCTCCACTATTTCATGTGTATTGTGAAGGTGAGCTTTATGATATTATGGATAGATTACGAACAAAATAAAGTGAAATTTTTATGTTCCACAGACTAGGCTCGAGGGAGCATCCATAAATCGGGCTGGACAATTTGCTGTTGTTTTGGAGGTAAGTGTGTCTATGGTATACCTTTTGCTTTAAATCAGGACATCATTTTCTTTTCTACAATCTTTAAAATCCAAGACAAATCAAAGACAATTATTCTATTTTACCCTTCTTTTTTAGTTGGAAATTGGCTTATAAGCATTTACTGCATGTATGAATCTTATAATAGTCTAAACCCACTTTATTTTAGTGTTTTTTTGTGATGTAATAATTGATCCTAACACATCTTAAAATTTTTAAATAAGGTTTATGAAGTCGCACCATCCCTTTTCATGGTTGATGTTCGGAAGGCTGCTGGAGATACTCTCGAATACCATAAGGCAATTTTTTTCCTTTAAATTTTAGTCAGATGTTTGAATAATTAGTCTTCATTCTTCAAATAATATTGTTATTAGGGGTGGCAATTTCCGATCCGACCCGAAACACAAGATGAAATTAGCAAGCTTTGGGTTGTCATATAATATATAATCTGTCTAATAAACGGGTTGCTTTCAGGTTAAGTTGTTTGAACTGTTTAAACAGATTGATCCTCTAACCGTTTACAATAAGTCTATTTATTATACAACCCACCAACTCGAGTAATACGTTTACAACTTGATTATTCCCAGCAAATTCGTTTGACAAGCTTAGATAAATGGGTTAAATTGGTCATGTTCAGGCTGCATGATTTTAAGTGTGTCTGATCAGGGTTGATGTTTTTTATACGAATGCATACATGGGTCGTGTTCAACCCGGCAATCAGCCAACCAACCACGATTGACACCCCTATCATAAAAGTAATGGTAACAACAAACTATAGGTTCATGTTACATCTAGGGAAAAAAAAGAAAAATTAAAGAATTAATTTGTTTTGGTTTTGATGACAGTTTTACAAGGATTTTTGTAGCAAACTGGACCACATCATATGGAGACCTAGAGAGGGCTTGCCAACCTCTTCTCTGTACCGAACAATGACGTGCTGACCTGTCACCTGTGGAGCAGAGAGGATATTCATAGTGTACAGGAAGGTAATATATGCATATGTTTTATGGATATTACTTATATATATGTCAGGTTCTAGGTTTTAGAGTGATGAGTGGGTCATGTTGATGCTAGTGAGCTAAAATAAATCAGTTGGAATCATTATGTATTATTTCTTAATAAATTTGATGTGCTTTAAATCATCGAGTTTGGTCCATGCAATTTGTTTCAAATGAGAAAATAGTAACCCACTGTCTATGAATTTAGTTTCTGAATACCCTATGAATTTAGTTTCTGAATACCCTAGTTAATTTTTATTTTTTTCAAAAGATTAGAAACATCAATTTATCTTCAAAAGTTTCATAAATCATTTCGATTTCAGTCCAAAAGCCTCATAATTTTGGATTTAAGTTGAAACAACTAATAAAATTTTTGGATTGAAATTGAAACAAGTTTTGGAGGTAAGTTGATGTTTATATTCTTTTAGATGAAAATGATTATTCTTGTCAAACTTTAGGAAGCAAAATCAAATTTAACTCTTTTAATAATAACCCACTATTATATATTTGTGTGTGTGCGTGCTTAACATGCGATTGATCCACCTCAGTATCATCTTTGTCAAACTAAAATTTTAGTTTAGCCCCTCAAAATTAAATTTATAGTTTAGCCCCTCAAAAGTTACACTTTGGCCTCTTAACCTTAGCTATATTTGCAATTTATATTTATCCATTTCTTTTTTGGTTTGCTCTGGTTTATTTTCCTCTTATAACCTTTTAAATTTAATGCTTTATAAACTTTTAAATTTAGAATTGAGATGTGTTTATTTTCATCTATGTTCCGTTGCAAATTTCACTACGCATAGTTATGCATTATAATGTACAAATCATCAAACCTAGTACAAGCCATCAAGATAATTTAAGTTTTCGATCTTTTTACAAATTATTTAGTTTAGGGTTTGGGGTTTATGAAAAGATGAAACTTGCAACTTTTTTAAACATGAAGGATGTTTATTGTAATTTTCTTAGTTTAAGGTGAAACATCAAACTTGATACAAACCTAAAGAACAAAAAGTATAATTTACTCTTAAAAATATGATATTTTATAAAATCTAAACTTATCGTTATGATGTGGTTATTTTTAACAGTTTTAAATTTTTGAAGTTGCAAATAGCTTATTATTATTACTTACCAATGTTCATATGTGAAATTTTTAACACTATTAGTTTTATATGAGATCCTTAATATCATCAATTGTTTATGTTTAATTGCAGTGCATAAGTTTGTGATGTTTTCTTTGTCATAAATTTTCTAATGTTATCAAAGATAAAATTATCGTTTTTCTAATATATAGTTATGTATAAAGAGTGCTCTTTTAAAGTGTGAGATTATGTTAATGTTTCAACATTGTTTTTTTAAAGTGTGAGATTATGTTAATGTTTCAACATTGTTTTTTTCTTATGGTTTTACGTCATTGTTGTAATACGCCGGTTTCAATACTAGTTAAAATAAATAAGACATGCAACGATTGTACCATAAAGAAATCATTGAGGGCATTGGACCAAAAATTCTCTTTTAGTAATGGACTAATGGCAGAAGATTCTTTAAATTAACTAAATAAATGGGCCCTATTGTGACTTAAATTGTTGAGTGTGAGTCTTCTCTATTCACTACAATGTTATGAAACGAGACGAAGTTCACAAGTCATCAACTCAACTGTTTTAAATACGATATATTATCCTAATAAATTAACTTATAAAGTAATCCATATAACTTGTTATTGATAACTATTCTTAATCCTTTCCTGTGATTTTACATTGTGTTATATTCCAACTCTAACTATATTAGGTGCATCTATGAGATTTATAATTCTTTTTTCCTTGAATATTTGACACCTCTAAAATTACAATAAAAAGATCTCTAAATTCAAATATATATGTTCTAAAATTAGCAAACCAATCATATTTTATTTACATTGATGCTTACCCGAGCTCCTCGAGGACTCGTTAAACCATTGGATTGATTTAGAGTAATATTTTTGGATCCTTTGGGTTGTTTCTTTCCACGCCTACCTTGTTGTGATATATGAGCATGATAAGATAGAACGGCGTAGTCGTTTAGGTCATACAACATGCTCAGGGCTTTAACAACTTCATCCATCGAGGGTCGGGCCTTTGAGTCCCGACTCAAACAACTGTATGCTATTTGAGAAACCTTTTGGACACCTTTCATTGAGTAGTTTAGCTCCAATCGAGGATCAACTAGTTGATAGACTTTTCGCTTGTCAGCTAGGTATGGGCGGGCCCACATTACGAGGTTTTGCTCTCCACTTGGGCGTTTTTTGTCCATTGATCTCCGACCTGTTAAGACCTCCAAAAGTACAACTCCAAAGCTATAAACATCACTTTTAGTTGTTAAGTGCCCTGTAAAATCATGAATCAAACCTCAAAATGTATGTGTTTGTAATAGTGACATGGTTAAATGTGTTATGGACAATCGTTTGAACACTTGTACAAATAATTAATAGAACCTGTCATCACATATTCGGGAGCCGCATAGCCATATGTTCCAACAACCCTAGTAGAGACATGAGTCTTATCTCCTTGTGGTCCTGCTTTCGCTAGACCAAAATCTGAAAGCTTCGCGTTATATTCCTACAAATAACAAAGGAATATAAGTTTATAATACATAAAATCAAACTTCAATAGAAAAGAAACTAAAATTTATTAAATCTGCTTACGGTATCAAGCAAGATATTCGAGGTCTTGAAGTCTCGATAAATAATAGGCTCGGCTCCTCCATGAAGAAATGCAAGCCCTTTGGCTGCACCGGTTGCTATTTTTATCCGGTTAGACCATGGTAGTGGTATGGTTCCTTCAAAAAATTAAAACATGTATTAAACATACCATTTTCTAATGAGATATCAAGAAATCTTGATATGCATACTGAACTCACTTCTAAACAGATGGTTTTCAAGGCTTCCACGAGTCATGAACTCATACACGAGTAGCCGTTGATCGTCTTCAATACAATATCCGATAAGCTTAACAAGGTTGGGATGATGAAGTTGTCCAAGAAAATCAACCTCTGCCTGCAAATGACAAAAAAAAAAGCCTCAGCAACTTTAAATTCTTTTGACCTATGACTCATCATTATATTATATAGTACAACTCTTTAAACGAATGATTAAAACGAACCTTTGATCATATGCATTAATAAGTTGTACTTTACTTGAACGTCAAACAATTTTAGCAATAAATTCAAGACTAGCAATCTTTAAAAATCAAAATTTTGTACCGTACAGTGTACAACCCATCAATGCACTAAATTGAGCAACCTTAATGTATTATTAACTGTGTTGTCCAATTTAAAATAACTTGTACTGTACAACCCATCAATGCATTTGTAAATCACATCAAATGAACCCACGCATTAATGGGTTGTACTCCGACACAAGAAAAACAGCAAGCATGCATCTAAGAAATAGCACAATTTATAAAACACTAAAGCCATATTCTACTTTATGTTTCAATGACTTGTACATTATCCAACGAATTTCACTAAGACTTAGTAACAAGTTGAACAACTACAGGAAACCATATACTAACCACCCATTCTCTATGGCCTTGAAGACCATCAGGCTTCAAACTCTTGACCGCGACCGTGATACCAGATCCGGGCTTAGCCGGGGCGGTGCCATTTTCGTCGATCCACCCTTTGAACACGAACCCAAATCCCCCTTCACCCAATATGCTGTCTGGTCTGAAATTACCAGTAGCCAATTTCAGCTCATGGAAACTAAATTCAAGAAGTTGATTTATTGGTTTCGGAATGGAGTCGGAAGAATTTTGTGGATCATCAGGAGCACACATCTCCCTGTTGCTAGCATTCAAGTAACGGGTCTCTGCAGCTACACAAGAAGTCAAGAACAATTACTAAACAAAACAACTTATGTAATTCTAAATCAGTAATTGGTTACATTACTATAAAGGTGGTAACTTTTTTTTAAAAAAAGGGAAAGAAATTACCTGCATCATGAACAAGACTGTTTCTTGGGAAAGAAGTGATGGAGTTTGATCTTGATTCAGCAGAGGGTTTACAAGAACCACTGCTAACACTGCGCCTTAAAATCGACCAACACCCGCATTTGTTCTCCATGATCGACTGATTAAAATGTTGGTGTTCATCTTATTTCATATGGGTGTTCATGATTCAAGAAATCTTGAAATGATATTAGCAAAAAAGAAAGATTTGCTTGCCCAATATTCTCCCTTTAATCTTCTTTCATGTGGGTGTTTATGGTTCAAGAAATCTTGAAATATTATGAACAAAAGGAAGTTTGTTTAACCATTACCCATGGTCTATCTATCACTAATATTGGTGGTTCTTGAATGATAGGGGGGGGGGGGGGGGGGGGGTGTTTAGAGAGATATGAAGGATTCTATTGTTTGTTGTTGGTGTTCACTAATATTATGAACAGATTGTGAGAAGCATCAATCATGGTCATCATCAACATTGTGTACAAAAACTGCTTTTTTGCCCACCACTTTCTTCTGTGGGGATGCCTTTCTCTCTCTAATTACCAAAAGGAGGTTGTGAAATGGGACATTTTTTTGAGTGATTTTAAAGGATATCTAATTACCCTCATTTGATTATCCCCAAAACTCCAAAAGAATTTTGCTAGTCACTTTAAAATATAGACAACTAGACATAAGGAAAGGATTGGGATCACCTTAATCACACGATCCCAAATGATGGATACATGGGATTTAAAAAAAGATGGAAAACAGAAGTTTGGGTTCGGATCTGAGTATTTACATTCATATATTTGAGCATTTAGAGAAACTTATGAGATTGAGATGGAAATTATGTGATGTTTAGGATTAGGTATATTTATTGTGGCTTAATGAAAATAATCTAAAGTCTTTTTTTTAAGTATAGTTGTTTGATCATCTTAAAGTTATATAGTTTTCAAAATATACTAGACACATTCAGACCCCAACCATGTGTGTCCAAATCCGTACAAAACCGAACATGAGTGTAGATTATTGAATTGTCAAGGTGGTTACTATTAAAACATCATCAACATTATTGTTACAGGTACCATAAAAACATAAGTAAATTAATCTTTTTAATATGTTATATATGATATATACCTATCTCACATTTGAATTATTAAACATGAGATGAAGTAGTTATATGATTTTAAATATGTTTTAGGCTTTTCGTACAAAAATGTTGTGCTATTATAAAGTTGGTTTAGACTTCTAGTATGAGTTAGAATTGTAATTGTTTATTTTATTAGCGTTGTCTGTATCTCTTAATATTAAAATATATATTATTATTTAAAATTACATTACCCTACATATGAAAAAAGAAGGCAATAAATAGTTGGATTCTTTTGTTTGTTGTTTGGCCACATCTTTGTGGAGTTGTGCATTTTGGCCCTCTGAGTTTAAGGGGAGACCCTCTTTTCTCATTGGATCTTCGCCATTGCCTTTCGCCAGCATAGTCGTTCTCTGCTGGTGTTGTTGGGTTTCCAAACCCTACAAAAGTCAGCAGCGGCAGAGAAAACCACATACGTCGGTATTGTCGGCGCCTTCGGTGGAGGTTTTCAATTTCTAAGGATTGCGATGGTTGTGTCGTGGCTGGTATAGCCTGAAACGACAACGACTCACAACATCTCTTTGCATCTGTTCTTCCCCAACAAAACCCTAGCGTGGCGTTTTTGCACACGGTGGTGGTTTTGCTTGGTTGTTGGTAGCCAGCGACAATGCTCATGGTGGTGATGTCGGTGTGTTCGCTTGCATGTCGTCGATGCTTTCGGTGATCATGTCATGGTTGCGGTGGGTTTGTTGGCATTTCGCATACCTATTGTGGCCGTTGGCTGTCTTTGTCCCTTCGAGATGATCTCCTATTTTGTATAGTTGATGATTTGGTGTCGATGATGCTAATCATATGCTTACCTGAGACTATTTTTTGTTAATGTGATGATGATGGACATGTCTTCATTTGAGACCATTGGCTCTGGTTTATCTGTGATTTTATATGAAAACTAGCGTCAGTTGCCTTTGCTTGGCATCCAGTTTCGTTATGCAACCGCAACCGGGTATTGGTTCAATTGTTGATATACATGTACTAGAAAAGTATTGTCAGTTGGTTCTCATATTATGTTGTCAAGTATTCGTTCATTGATGTCGATGATGATGAACGAGTCTTCGTCTGAGACCATTGCTATCGGTTCACTTGTGAATTTATATGAAAACCGGTGCTGGTTGCCTTGGCTTCGCATCCATGTTCGGTGTGTAACCGCAACCGGGGTATCAATTTAATGATTACTTGGGCTCCAGAGAAAACTGTTAAGTCGTGGCTATGATGATGGAAACGTAATCTGAGCCTCGGTTTCTTCCATTTTTAATATGCGCAATGCGCGTCTGTGTTAAAACACTAGTAATATGAAAAAGTCAAATTGAGAAATAGTTGGTTTTTAGTGGTTTCAAGTTTGGCCACGAGCTTTCCAATTTTTGCATTGAGCCCCTCTTTGTCATCTTTATATATCCTTTTCTTATAGAGAGACAAGAACTAATAAGTTTTAAAGAGAGAGAGAGTCGATGTGGACAATGGCCTGGGTATTCGTCATTGCCGGCGGTCAGCGTAATACTTACGACCAACTATTGTGGCTCTATCCAGTTGATTAGGTGAGGGCTTGATTTGAATGTTTCAAGCTGTTCTAGAGAGAGAGAGAGAGTAGGTGTGAGTGCTAATTTGGGGGTCGGACTTATCGTCGCTTTCCGTCGTCACCTATTGTACCTTTTGGTTATGGGTGGTGTATGCCGCCATAGCGGTGGTGATTTGGTCACTTTTCGTCTTGTGTCACCGATTATCACTATGTTTTAGCTCTTTGGGGAGAGGGACGTATGGTGCCACCGCCGTTTTGGGGCGACCGGCGGATCTGTTGGTTGCCCTTCTTCTTTGGCTTGATTCTTGTGTTTTGAGGCGGTGATGTTGAGGCGGAGTTTTTCGATCCTCTCTTCATGTTTTCGGCGTGGCTGGTATGCCTGTTGCCCCTCTTTCCACCCTCATTCCGAACCACGATGGTGGTACTAGTTTTGTGTATGATGTTTGAGGTATGCTCGATGATTGATGCACGTGAATGGTGAATATATTTTTTAAGGATTTTTCGCACAGATTTAGTTCTAAATAGTTTTTACTTATACTAAACTACATACACAAGTGTTGTAGTAAAGAGTATCAATCCATGGACACATCGAGTCTACTGAACAATCTTTATAATTTACTATAAGATTTAGTTTCGTTTTGGTAAAATCATAAGTTGCATTGATGTAAACAAATTTTTAGGGTTTTTAAAAAACAATAATTAAAGTAAAAGTAAAAGTAAAATTGAGACTTTTAGGTTTTAAAACAGGAAATTAAGACTATCATCCTAGTTATATTACACTTATGTAACTGCGATGAATATTGTGATGTGTTTAAGTATAAGTTTAATTAGTTATGTTAATGTTTATAAACGTGAACCAACACAACTTTCTCATCTGCAGGCTCCGTAATGACAAGGACACCAACATCGAGTAACTTACAATGTTGATCCTCCAAGCAGCTAGTAATGTAGGTAAACCTCATGTTAAGTTTCACATATAATTTCTAAAAACATAACTTAATTTTAAAAAGAGAATTCATCAAGTTTCTTTTTAACATACCATTAATTTTAGAAACCATAACAATTACCGTAGATTTCTCAGACTAATAAAAGAAAACTCGTAAATGATCATAAAGCTAAAGTTATATGATTTCTAACAATCATTTCTAGTTCATTAGCCATGGATTTATTATTATGACCGCTTTCACGAATAAAAGCTAGTTCATACATTTTTCAACCTTGTTTGACATTCACAATTATAAACCATAAATTTATAACTTCCCATTTAAATGTTGATGTCACCCATCAAAAGTTTATCTAATATTACCATAACATAAATCACACCATTAGTTCTTCATAAATTACATAAGTTTCATCCGGTTAGGATGATAATGAGAGTTTAGCTCATAATGAGCTTGAACGGACCAACAAACAACATAGAAGATAGGTATGAAATTATCGGTGAAATGGAACAATCAAACCGGTGATCCACAATAAATGTTGCTTAGATAATCCCGAGCTTTTTATAGGTGTTGTATGTACCTCCCGAACCTCCCAAGGGTCTTTAGTTGGGTAGCCCTCCATTAAAAGCTTTCCCAAATGATAGACTGAGGCCTATATTTATAGGCTTTTTTTAGTGTTTAAGCACGACCCCTCGCCTAAATGTCACGGCCCCGTGCTAGTACAATGCTTATGAAAGTTGTAGGTTCGTACGTGTTAAGTGTGTCGGGCATGGCATCGTGACTAATGGGGCACGACCTTGTGATTGGGGTTGGTCATGGCCCTATGGCTGCTTTTGGGGGAAAGTAATTTCTGTCCTGTTAGATGTCCAATCAAAGGGGTGTGCTAATTTAAGACCTGGGGGCATGTTTCAGTCTAGTCATAGGGCGTGCTTAATGAGGCACGACTACATGTTTGGATTTCAAAGCTCGGTTTTCTTCAAATATTACTAAGTATGTTTTTTTCCATCTTGACCTTTTGAACACCTAAAAACACAATTTAACATTTTTAAGTTTATTTTTTATCATTTTAAGGAAGATACTTAGGATAATTGATTTTTGATAAGTTTTCTATGTATATTTAGAGCACATCAAACATCCTCGTACTTGAATTTTGCTTTTTCTCAAAAAAATCACTTAAAATGACAATATGGTGAAAAACCAAATAAATCAAATCAGAAATAAACCTTTTGGGAAACACACAAGTAAACTTATTTTACCCAAATGTAAACATTTTTAAGCATATTTAGAATGATATCGTAGTAAATAACAGATTAGTTGGTAAAGATAACTAACATGTAAAAATCCACACTGTTCACACGGTGCACTCACACTCAGCTAAATATATAGAGTCATAATCAAGGTTAAGTATGACTAGTACGCTCAATTGCCTAGTATGAATACATGTGAAATCATATTTTTGTTAAGGGGTCAAATCTTCACAGATTTAGATATTTATATGCATAAATCATTAGGTATTTCATAGGTTGTAACTTGGCTCGAGCTCGACAAACCAGACTCTTCACCTACTGAACCTGCCCTAGGTCGTAGCTACACGACAACATATGATTTTGTCAGCTATGACTTATAGGGTTGAGTCCCCTGAGACATAGTTCATACTAGATAACACAGCTCATTCGTCTTTATATCACCACCTTTACTAACATAGATTCGCCCAGGTAAGGTGAGACGTCACAGACTAGCAACAACATATGGCAGCGGAAACAAACCATCATATGAACACAAAAGGAGAGAACATCACATGGCATTGATTGTTAAAAAAATAAACCCGGGGTAGAAGTAAGTCTAGCCCCCAACTGAAACGAGTACATAAAAAATTAGTACAAATTGTTTTCAACAACCATAAAATGTAAATAGTTCAAAATGTTTCAAAATAATGCAATCCAATTCCATGGTCATGGTGCTAGGTCTAGGTCTTCTACAACCGTTAGACTCCCTTCATGTATTACCTGAAATATGCTTAAAAGAAAATTGTGTCAACTAAAAGTTGGTGAATTCAAGTGCTTAAAGTTTAAAAACAAAAGAATTCAATAGAATCCACATTTGATTTAAAAGAATCATAGTTTCCTTGTTGTGGGGGATCACAATCAACCCTGCACTCAGTCTCGGCTAGCCTCTTCCAAAGTTATGTGGTACCGGTTAATCCCAAAGGAAGAACTGAGCCTAAAAAAGTGGACCATACTTGCCGGATGGCTACTTGTCACAGATATGCCACAAACGACCCCATATGATCTTGCAGGACCGTTGAAGGGTATGCAAATACAAGGGTATGCAAATACAACACAACAACACTAAGAGGAGAGTTGCTTAAGAACACTCAACTAATCAAACAGTGAAACTAGTTAACCTCTAGAAATGACACTAAGAACACAAGTAAATAAGAGATAGAACAAGATAGCAAAATACACAAGGAGATGGTTTTCAAAATTGTAGTATATTGCCTTCTCAAGTTCTATTACAAATGTTACAAAGCATACTAGAAAGTTACAAGTACTTGAGATACATATACTACATCCTATAGCCAGCCATACTTTGAAGGCAAGCAGGATACAATTGACTAGACACAAACAAAATCAATTATAAAGTCAAAAGGCAGATTGTCTTTTGACTAGTGACTATGACATGTCATAGCTCACATCCTAATCTATTACAAAAAGGATAAAGTACATGAAGTAGAAAGTTTACAGACTCAAGACCTCAATATACAGTTACTAAAAGTATGGACCATTTCACCAACTTATAAAAGTTGATGACTTTACAGAGTTGCAGCGGAAAGGTATCCAACTTTATGTAAAGTACATCAGATAAAGCATGTATACTAAAAGTCTTCAGAAAAAATCTATCTTCAAGTGTTGGCTTCGGAAGACTTTGTCTCTGAAGCTTCGGAAGACTTCATCTTTGGCTTCGGAAGATATTGGTCTTGGCTTTGGAAGATTTTACACTTAGAATATTTATATTGCTTGTGTGAAGCTTCCTAAGCATTCTTCTTCAGTACCCATGTGCATGCATGCAGGAGAGACTTTGGGTGTTTGGGTTGTATCAACCTCTTCATATAATCTCTACAAACTCCCTCTAGGCTGATGCTACCAAAACACTTGAAGACTTCAGATATTGATAGTCCTCATTAGGATAATAACCATCCCCTTCTTCATGAGATGATTAGGATCCCTCAGACTATCAAAGTGTCTTCTCATGTCAAAGAGATCATACAGAGGCAGATTGAACATGTCTTGCCATGTGTAGACATCCTTAATGCCATCATCTCTAATGACATGCCACCTTTCTGGATTTATGGTATATGTCTAGGACAGGATGTGTCTTCCTGATGCTAAAGGAGCTGTTTGAATGGGAGATGATGGAGCATCCTCTGGTTGCACACCCTCAGGATGTTCTGACTCATCTTGAGGTTTTGAAAATGATGTTTCTTTCTTCTTCTTATGGCTTTGGTTTTGAATCCATCCTTTTCTTTCTTTTTGTTCCTTTTAACTGAGAAGACTGGCATGTAGCACCTGATTGATCTTATTTCTCTTTCTCAGTTGAGTCTTCCTCTCTTACAGGTTTAGAAGGAGAGGGAGTCTGACCCTGCTGTGGATCAGAAGATGAAGTTTGCTGAGATTCAGTAGGAGGTTCAGGTTGTGTTGTCTCAGGTTGTTCAACCTTAACCTCCACTTCAGGTGGAGCTTGACTTGGAGGGGAGTGTAAGTCTATCAGCTCTCCACTTTTAATCTTCTTCTTGATATGCTCATCCATAGTGGATAGAGACATAAGGCCAAGTCTCCTTCCGGAGAATTCATACAGCTTCAAGAAGCTCATCATCCTCTGCATGTCTGCAGACTTCTTCATGCTCTTCTGGATGATGGCTCTTGACTTTGCAGCTTCTTCCCTTAGTTTCCTTTTAGTGATCTTTCTTTCCTTGACTATCTCAAGTTCAAGTTGTTTGAGGTACTCAAACTCAATATAGTCATAGGATAAGGGAAGAAGTGC
>BJCM01210933.1:0-13149 GCA_018326385.1 Flaveria bidentis
CTTCGGAAGTACTTACTCTTCTGAAGCCATTTAACCTTCGGAAGACACTGCTATAACCAGTGGACACAAGTATGGTCTCTGACACTCCGCTGCAGACTTCTGATACAACATGGCTTCTTCCCAAAGAGTCATGTTGTTGACCATACTTTATTCCACTGTTTACCTTTTTATGATAGTACTTGTTACCAACTTTAGTTGGTAACAAAAGGTAAGTCAGGGACATGTCCTGACTACCTTATCTCAGATAATGCGTTATTTGAGATACCTTAAACTATAGTCTTGTAGTATAGGCTTTAGCTAAGGAATCCCAGCTGGTATCAAAGTATATCCAGCTGTAGGTAGTATTATATATAGGTTTTCTTTGAAACTCATTGTAACTACGTGAGATAATCATTTTCTGCTTGTAAGAGTTTTATATTTGAGTTGAGAATCAATATATAAAAGTTTCTTGATAATTATCTTTCTGTGTTCTTAATTACTTTCTATATTGTGATCAACTCTTATTGATTCTTATCATACCCAAGTGTGATTCTAGGTGAGTTTGAGATAAAAAACTTTGTGTTTAAGTGACAAACACTGATCCTGCAAGTACTAAGTACCAAAAAATAATTCGTTTTACCATTTTGTTATAGTTTTTAGGACATTTTCAATGTTATATATTCCAAAGATTACAAAATTGTTTATATAATTTTGAGACAATTTTTAAATATTTTTGTAATAGAAATTCCTAAATTGGTATTCAAGATTCACATAACAAGTTATTTTTTGTCGAGAAAGAAAAAAATAAAAAACCCAAGTCGTACCAAATCGCTAAGTACTAACAATCATTACTTAATACAGATATCGTACCAGTACCATTTTGATAGATTTGGTATGGTATGAAGTACCCACTTTTCCACAGTTTTATTATCTGTATTCCTGGTACCAGTAGAAGTATGGTAGAAGTATGGTACTGATCTCATCCCTAAAGGTGATAAGAAGACGTATTCGCCGAAACCGATTGGTTGCCTAATGAGTTTCCTCCAAAATTAGTTTAGAGTTGGCGGTGTAAAATTCCAAGAGTGGTGAATTTTGCTGTAAAGTCATAGCAATAACTTCGAATTGATAATTGATACCAGCCATGGTTTGTAGCACCAAATTTTGGTTTGAAACGATAGCATCGACATTGGCCAGTTGAGTGGAGAAGATCTTAAGTTCCTCACAATAGGCGGAGACATTGAGAAAAATCTAGTTAACAGCCGTGATATCCTGTGTAAGGTAAAGAGTAAGCGAAGAATGGTTTTCTAGGAAAATATTCTCCCAAGAACTTCATTTCTTAGCAGCCGTGATATCCTGTGTAAGAATTGTATGCAAGAGGTCATTAGATATTTTCTCATATATCCATTGTAAAATGATTACATTTGAACGTGACCAAAGTTTAGTATCATCGGGCGTGTCTTTTTTCTTGGAAAGAGACTGTTGGTGGAGGGATAATATGATCCAGAACCTAGAACACACGACAATGTATCTTAAACAGTTTTACCCAATGTGTGTAATGTCCGTTCCCCATCTATATCTCACTTATTCTGTGGATGTAATATGTGTTGGTTCAAGCCCTTTGCAAACACACACTTAAAACTCACGTAACTGTTACTTCTTGAACTACTTCATTGATTACCCAGTTTACATTAAATAGAAACGAACTAACAAACTCCTATGTGAACATGCTCCATGTTCTCCAGATAACTCGGTCAACATATTGACCAATTCACACAATAATCAAATACTAATTAAACGCTAATAAAACAACTAAACAAATAATATTAAACACTTATACTGCAAGTTTGGAGCCAACTTCAAACTGAAACCAAATCCCACGGCCCGTGAACACATGACCCGGCTTGCAAGACCCGTGACCCGCAAACAAACCCGATTAACGAACCGATTAATCCAACAATATGTCAATCATATCTTAGTGAAAATCGACATATGCATGCCGCCACACAAAAAAACCAGACATTAGAAAAGCACCTGAAGTTTCAACTTGATGATCACTCATCATGTATTGCAACAAAAGTTTTTAAGTACAGATGCATATAGAATACAATGCATATATATGTCCACATAACTTACACACCACCACATTACATATATCACACTAGTTAAGCAAACTCACAAATTTCACAATTCAAACCTTTATTTCTTTGTACAACTTCCTCTTTAAGTGAATACTACCTGTCTGAAATTCACAAAGCTGGCTCATGGTAGCCAATGTTCTCGATAGCAGCAACAGTCTTGAACAAACGTCGCTTGTGAATCTCCTCAACCAAAGAGCGGTGCAACAACTGGCTACGGATATCGACAACCGATCCTGCCCTCTTTATAACTTTAGGACGCGTCTTATCTGCACGCATATTGCATCTTGTGGTCACTCTCTCTTCACCACATAACCTTGTAAAATTGTTTATCTTCTCAGGATGTTGTGCATTATGACTTTGAAATGAGTTTGAATGATATTCGTCTTCATTCTCTGAGCAGTAAGTGAAGTTAGAGTAGTTATATGAACTTAGTGAGCTTTGAGAACTTCCATCATCATCATTGCAGATATTACCTACATCAGTTTGTAATATCACATATTGCCAAACAATATTAGAAGTGATGTCCACAAAATATTTTTCTAAAATTCTCATTTTACTAATCAAAATAGAGTTTACCGTGAATCCAGTTAAGGGTTGAGGTCATGATGGCATCTGATTGATCCTCTACTGCATCAAAACGGGTACACGGGCCCCGTGGGGATGCTTGAGGTGACGACTGTAACAAGGTTAAGTGGAAAGGGTTGGGTATGTTTTCATCATCATCATCATCATAACAAAAGCTATGATAATCACTGTTTTGTAGCAGATTCAGGGACCCTTTCTTCCATGTAGGAATTAGATTCACAATCTCCTTATCGATCATCTCAGCGATATCAAGTGGCGTCCAATCATTGATCTCCAATTCCTTCACCATTTCAGTAGCAACATCATGTGCTGTGTCACTCTCAACATCAAAGGGAAAGTATATATTCCTTGCTTTACCTACCCAAATTATTTTTCTTAGTAACTATCTAAAAGAGCATAGACAAGAATACATTATATTATTGGTACAATTACTTACCACTTTTATCAGAAATAAATAATTTGAGGAATACTGAACAATCTTCTGAGTTCATAGTGCCTGTGATTGTCATATCTGTAGTCCTTTTTGGCTCTTGGACTATCGAAGAAGGCGCCTTTTCAAGTATCTTTTTAAGCGAAGTAGGCTTCGGAGAAGGCATTGTAAGGATGGCTGTCAATTGATCACTATCTTCAACAAGGAAGGGATCCATCAAGAGCTCTTTAGCAGAAGGCCTGCTTGAAACATTTTCAAGGCATTTTCCTACAAACCTCCTTGCTTCAGCAGATTCGATCTCGTGAAATGCCTTTGGCAGCTTTCCCTGATAATTTCATGTATTTTTTAATGTTATGATAGAAGAATTATATACTTAATCACATAATGCTAACAGCGTGATTAAAGTTATACGGACCGAAGTGACTTTCTTGTAAATTTGAGCAGGGTTGGAGCATTCACTGTATGGATATTCTGATGTAAGCATTTCCAACACACACATGCCAAAGGAGTAAATGTCCACAAGCTCATTGTAATCTTCTTCATACATTTCTGGCGCCATAAATTCAGGAGTGCCTGTTTCATGTGTGCTAGTGTTAGAAAATAATTAGTAGCTTATGTTTATAACAGCAAAAAAATAATAATGTGGTCTTCTAAGTGAGATATAGGGTGGAGAAGCATTGCCTATGACACTATGAGCATGCTGCGACTCGCAGAGGGTGGCAGCTAACCCGAGATCACCAATCTTTACTTGGCCAATATGCCCGTTAATGAATATGTTATCGCACTTCAGGTCTCGATGGATCACAGGAGGATTGTGGCTGTGCAAATAAGCTAGGCCTTCCAGGATCTGTCGAGCCCAGTCTTTAACCGCTCGTACGTGCACGCGCTTGTATTTTTGTCTATACCTGCATAATCATTACCACTTGACGATTAAACAAGTAGAACAACTAAGAAAAGAGCATTAGATTAGCTTGAATATAAAGTTTTAATGCTCACATAAGTGAGCATAAGATAGGAAGATTGTGATTACTCTCTAAGGCTTCCTGCGGTGAACATCTCCGTTATGAAGTTAAAAGTGTGTTTATCGACGTCGATCCAAGAAGTGTAGAATCGCATTATGGATGTGTGATTGAGGTTCTTGAGGAGATGGACCTCGGAATATAGGCGTTGAATTTCCTCCGGTGACCGGAAAACACAGTTGAGTTTCACCTGGTTCCAAGCCACTTCTATTGCTAAAACCTCATCAAATGCTTTGTAAACTGTCTTCATTGCCCCTTTTCCAAGTACTTCCTTGAACTACAAGCATTGTTAATTGCTCTTTTGTGTCATTACTTGTGGAGTGATGTAACAATATGAATTTAATGTAAACAATGCAAAATTTAAACTTTAAATAGTTTGATTAGTAGTGGACCAAAATTTGTTCTAATCTATCACAATGGTACTAACATGATGGCTGAGACTAGAGCTCTCAGAGTTTATGTAATTTTGAAAGTTTGTTATAAGCTTTTTAAGTCTTCTTTTCCTATGATATGTTGCCATAATCGATAAATTCTACTTAAAACATGTTACACTACATTTTTTTTAAATATGATTAATGGAGAAAGGTAATGTTTGGCAACATTGTAAAGTAGAACAATGAATTATAGGAAAGTGTTTTTGAGATTGCTTGTTAAACTTTAGCTTATGATCTTTTTCATTTTGTAAGCGTTCTATTCAGAGAACCTTGTTTGGTCGTCAGGTTATGCATACGGGTCATGATGAGCATTGTTACAGTCACATGTTTTTTTATTATTTTAATTAGTCATGGCTAGTTTATTTGTTTAGTCAAAGTAGTGGGGTTTGTTGTAGTTTGTTTTCCTTTTCCTTAGGTCCAAGAATTGTTTTATTTATATAATGTAAAGTTGGGTATAAATGAAAGATAAGATAAGCATAATTAATACGTGAGTTTGTGTGTTTCGAGTGTGTGTTTGATTTGGGGGCAGAATCAACAAGCCTTGACTAAAACCCAATTCAAAACACCCTAAAATCAAATTTTCAGCAATATTTGACTAACGAATTTTGTATAGGAAAAATATACAAACTAAACTCATGAAAAGGAAAGTCCTCTAAAATGAATTTTGAAAGTCAAACTCTTAAGGTGAACATATAGGAAAAACCAGCCATATGTTTATTTTAAGGATTTTGTGAAACCTATATTCATTAAAATAGTGCAAAACTCATCTTTTCAAAGAAAAAAAATACATTTTCCTTATAGCAATTCTAAACTTGATTTGTAAACATGGTGGTGTGGTCCCTCATCTTATTTACCTTAATATATAATATTATTATTTTAAAATATCAAATATACTTATACTAGGTTAATATCCCGTATATTACACGAGTGGAATAAATAAAATATTAAATAATTAGTAATAAAAATTTATGAATTATAAAACCATGTTTGAAGATAAAATATGATTATAATTGCATATGAATAGCTATTTCAAGTAAATAAACAATAGATATGTTATGGATAGATAGATATATAGATAAATAGATAGTCAAGAAACTCATTTATTAAACGGATTATAGTTGGTAATAAACACGAAAGGTTACACTATGATATGTATAAAGTTATATATATGTACTTGTTCAAAAGATAAAACAATTATACTATTTTTAACTCTGTTATCTATATAGTTTTATTTTTTAACATTTGTTTTAAGATTTTCTTAAAAATTATTGTTTATAAAAATCTTGTTTATTAAAAACTTAAGTTTCTAATTATTCTGGTTGTTTTAATAAAATTTCTTTTAGAAAATTCTATATTTTTTATAAGTATTTTAAAAAAGGACTAATTTAAAATATTTTATTTCAAAAGATTCAATGTTTTAGAAAAGATATGAAATTTAATTTGCTTAATAAAATTTATTTTTAAAAATATAGTTTGATTTTATAAAAAAAATGCTGATGAGAGAGATAATTTGTATCAGTTGACCAAATTAATTTTTATTAAGAGAGAGAAATTATTTGAGGGTATTAAATTACTTTAATACCCTTTAATACATTTTTAGAGGGAAAATAAAGTGAGAACGTTTAGAATAATAACAAGTGTTAAAAAAGTGATTTAAAAAAATGACAAGTAGCAAAAAAAACTTTTTTTATTAGTATCTATAGATATTTTTTAAAAATATTAATGTATTTGATACACGCATATATATACTATGAATAAATATGTATTACTGAAATTTAACATTATCTAGAGAAGTGACGCGAATTGTGGGACGAGTGTTGGTATAATTGAGTCATATGCATAAAATTGTCTTGTGCATGATCAAAGGGGGTTACCTACTTACACTTACATTACATGTCGTGTGATATATGCTTGCAAGTTTGTTATGATATAGCATATGTAGTTTTCTGTACATTAATTATTTTTTAATGCTACATTATTACCCTAAAAATAATATATAAAAACTAATAGCTAGTTGATTATTATATTAATCTATAACCAAATAACAAGGGAATCTGAAAATAAATTTTTTACAAGGGCATGTACTTTAGATTAATAGACAAATATGTTTTCCATAACTAAGATGGGTATCATCTATACCAAAAGGCATATAGGCAAATTCTGCTAAGGTAATATAGTTCTCAAGCAGTTGAGGCATCAAGGCCTATTATGGATATAATGATAGATTTAACATTATGATTAGTGAGTGTCAAGTTTACCATTTAAAAAAATGTATCATTTGGTATCATACACCTCTCATGTCCTTAAAAACTTTTAAAACTAATCCAATACTCAATATGATATCCAAGGGTTGAGGATTGTGTAGAACCGGTAGTGTTAAATTTTAGTCTGTTAGTTTAAACTTTTAGTCCGGTAGTTTAAACTTTTAGTCCGGTAGCATAAAATTTTATATAAATATCAAGTTCACCCCTCCAAAAAAATTTAGTTTCGTCCCCGCCTCCCTACAAAATGTTCAAGCTCCAACCCAGTATTCAAATACTTATCTCACTATCCGTCTCGAATGGATTTAAGCGTTAGGTTAGCTTTCTTTATCATCCCTATCATCATTTTACTTTCTTTGATAAAGTAAACAAATAATAATTATTCAAAAGAAAACAAATTTAGTGATAAAAATAATAAATCCACCTTGATTAACGTACTATTATTAAAAAAAATAAAAAAGTATTGTGAATAGTTAAGGAACTAGTCAACTCTCCTGATGACATGAGCAACCTTTTTTTTGTTTTAAAAAAAAACAAATTTAATAAATTATAGGGATGAAGCCACCTTTGCTGAAACCAGCAACCTACCGCATATGACCCACTAATATTGGAAGAACATATCTTTGTAAATGATCATAGTAGAATCTTAAAACAGGAGGCCAATTTCATTTACCATTAAAAGAAGGTAATTTAATTAAAATGAAGTGATTAATATATTTTGATTTGATTTTTATATGAAGTAACAAACTTTTTACATAGGTTCAAATTTTATATATCCAAGTAATTAGTAAATTTGAATTAGATATAGAGTCGATCACTATGAACATATCCACCATGTACTTGGTTATCATGAAACTAAAATCCTACTAAAATTTAGTACATATGATTTGTCTCTTTGAGATTTAACAAATATAACCTTCTTTTTTGAAAGTTAAAAACCATCAATTTTATGTAAAAAGTGTTATTATTCGTTTTAGTTTCAATCTTAAAGTTCCATATTTTTAGATTTAAATTGAAATAACCCATAAAACTTTTGAATTAGTAATAATATTGATAAAACTTTTGAATTAGTAATAAAATTGATAAAACTTTTGAAATTGTATTAATCTTTTATTTTTAAGAAAGAGAAGGGTTTTTGTCAAACGCCACAGAGCAAAACCGAACATCCCACAAAATAACAAACCAAAGAGAAGGAATACATACTCTTCCATATCGACCCGACGGATCGATTTCTGCGTACCCAAGCTGTGTCTTTGCTCCAAGGATGGAATCATTGGAACGAGATTTGTACATGGTATCTTGTAAACGTGATACCAAAAGCTATATATTATAACGTATTGCGCGTGCTAGTATGTATTCGCGATCTAAGAACTATGATCTAGTTTTCGTGCACAAGTAAACAGAAACAAAAAAGGAAATCGATGCAAATATTGTAGTAGACAACTAAAGAAAGATGGCTAATGAAAGTGCTAAATAATCGGAGGCCTTCCCTCATGATTTTCATAAGGAAAGACACCGAAAACGAGCCAGAAGAGCATTGAGTAATCGATCCTAAGCATTATCCAAGCCATCAATGCGACATCGGTGCTAGAAACATATCTTTTTACAGCCATTGAATTGATTTATGAGGAAAAGCAAAAGAGAGAAACAATTTGAAGCTTGTAAATAAAAGGTTTACTAGTTTTTCGACTCGATTAAAAATTTAAAAGCCAAAAATATCACTTCAAAAATTGGCTCCTGAATTTAAAAAATCTATGCCCTCGTTTTGGTAGTTCCATTTGTAGTTGTTGATCAAGAAAAATGATTCAGTAAGATGAAATTGTGTGGAGATGATGAGGGTATTGGGAGCCTAAAGATTTTAGAGAGAGAAAAAAGAGATGACTTTTGAGATGGTGGAGACAAACGGTGTTGTGATTATGTGTGTATGCAACGAATATATGCATGTAGATATATGGTATTGAAAGAGAGTAGAAACCAACCGAAAATGATAAAATAAATATGACTAGCAAAATAGATAAGCAATTGAAAGCGCAATATGGTTTATAAATATGATGTCAAATTGATAATTTCTAGACAAGTGTTAGATGTGATTATGTTAAACAAATGGCGAAACGTTGCATCTATATTTAAAAACTGTGTGATGTATTGGACCTCTTCCACCTCAATGTTTGTCCAAACCTATATAGAAATCTAAACTTAAAATATAAACATTACAAACGTTAAATATCTTCTCACACACGACAAAGGTGCTGGCATGCTCGGATCAGTCTAGATAACTTTTAGCAAACAACACTATGGATTTAACCAATCAGTCAACATGTCAGAGCATGCAACTAGAGACACTCGTGTTCATTAAGCTACATACATTTAATAAAATATATTTTTTTTGAACGGCCAACGAATAATTTTTTAAGCCCAGTGACCCGGGTAAACCCATTGGCGAAAGGTCACCCACGCCCGCGAACACAGACAGCGCCGGTGACCAGACTCGCCCATCATTACAAGGAAAACCCACCACCTAAAGATTCACTGTGATAAAACCCTTGGCCCACTAGAAGCATATTACATCTAGTGGTGGTCACCTTTTAACAAGATATACTAACTTTAGGGAAATTCTCATTAGTACTACATTACTTTCTCCTCCTTCCCTTATGTATTCTCATATTAGAGTTTAATCTTGAGGTCTAACCTCAAGGATAGGCTAACAATATGTTTATAGTCTTACGTTAGACATCTATACCTTCAAACATCCATGACACAACCGTATATTAGTCATAGTCCATAGAAGTTGGATGAATGAGAACATCTATCATCGAACCTTAACACCTCTGAAACTCTAGTAAACAACATTAACGAAGGCATGAGAACATTGTTAAGTCAATTCATTGGAAGAACACCATATCCATCCATTTCACCTTACTTGATTCTATAATTATACTAGCTAGGTTAGAACACTGTTGAATGAATATATAAATGAACAAGAATTGAAAAACAAATTAATCCAATATCTACTCATTCTTTTTCTAACCTATCAAGAAGATAAATAATACCTCCAGCCATAAAACCATTACATAGAATGGAATGAAAGGATTATATGCTTTAACTAACTACCCAAAACTTATAGTGTCATCAAATATGTGAAATTATGATGGGACACATGATGTGATTGCTTACATGTATTTTATGGGACAACTAGGTGGAACAAGTATTGATACCAATTTGATCTCATATGTTTGTCCAAACCTTGATAGGGTGGCTAGAATGTGGTTTTGAAAGTTTACGAAGTAGAAATAAATATATATTTTCAAAGGATTGTAATCTAGTTTATAGCAAGAAATATAAGTGGGCAAGGAAACTTATGATCATCTATTTACATCTAAATTAAGGACAAAAGTGTGAGTCTGTGGAAGTTTTTGTTACATCATACAATAAAGAAAACCTACAAATAAAAGAAACGGACGAAACCATATGGATCTCCTAACTCTTGCTAAAGTCGAAACATAGGAATGTAACAACACTGTATATTAAGAACAAATTGCTTTCAATAGA
This sequence comes from Flaveria bidentis, assembly GCA_018326385.1. NCBI lineage: Eukaryota > Viridiplantae > Streptophyta > Magnoliopsida > Asterales > Asteraceae > Flaveria > Flaveria bidentis. The sequence continues at coordinate 10,396 of BJCM01210933.1, forward strand.
ATAACGAAATGGCATTTCATTCGGAACACTTAAGACATTACAATGTGAGTTATTTAAGTATATCACTAAGGACTCTCAAATGTGGTCCTAATACAAAAATTCTCAAATGTACTATTTACTTGTCTGCCAACCATTTAGTTTTTTTTAATCATGCTAAAAAAATGTCAACCAAAATGGTTGTTGAGTTTGTAAGTTTACGACTAGATCAAATAGTTATAACAAAAATTGTTTACTATACATGTGCAACAAGTAAATAGTTGCAATCTATATGGGTTTACAACCAAACCTTTTGACATATAGTTTGCCCCAATACTAAGCCATAACACAAAACAATGCTTATTTTAGAAATAAGCAATAATTCAACAATGTTTAACGGTAAGGCTCGACAAAACCTTGAATGAGAGTTTGTCAGCCTTGAATAGTCACAATGTATATTATTCATTAGCTCAAACTCCATGAGTTAAATAGGTGTGTTGTCATAGATCTTATTGTGATAATCAATGCCACATGCAGTAGAACGTGTAACAAGGGCATTCTATAAAGTAAAAAAGTTCTAGAATCAATAATTACAATTCATTATATTCCAAGCATGAATTTCCCCCGAAATATTAGAAAATGTAAAAAGAGGTTGTGATGCTCACTTGTATGATGTCTAAAATGTGATTATATATCAAGAAATATAGTTGTGGGTTCAATTATACTCGTACGCTGCAATGCAAATATATATTATCAAGCCTAAATATAAGATCATAGATTGTATGGATTACTATAAGATCATAGATTGTATGGATTACTATAAGATCATAGATTGTATGGATTACAATATAAAGTGAAAACAAAATTACATACAACAACAACATCTAAAAGGACTTAAGTTTTTTAATGCATGTTAAGACTTTAAGTTCATACAAGAAATTTTAGTTCATGCAAAAATATTTAGTTCATGCGAATACTTATATGATGCAAAAGCTTTTGAAAGTTTTCTCAAAAATTCGATTATGTGTAAATAATTGATTTTGTTGTCTTTCTACATGTGTGTTTTATTTGTAAAGATGCTCATATGGTTAAAGGTTCTGTGATAGGGCGCTCGAGGAGAGCTCACCTCTAGGAATGTTTTACGAACAATATAAAAGAATCATTATTATTTCGACGCATGAAAATGATTTTTCACACACTTTTCTTGTGTCGAAGACTAGAAAGACGAATAACCCCTCCCAGATATATTTGTTCTCTTCATTTATATTTATCCGTTCTATTTCACGTTTACTTTTGGATAGGATCTAGCCAAAGTGAATTGTATTATAATCAAATGGATTTTATGACATTTTAATCTAGGGTGGATCGAGCTTAAACGACATGAACTCCTTTGGTTCTGTAATCGTTTGGTTAATAATATCTTACTAAGTTTATTTACAGTTTGTTGACACCAGACACACACATCCATCTTAAGTTGATTATCAAGTGTAATATTTTGTGGAGTCGATCCACCAATCTTAATGAATCCATTTATGTCCATTCATGTGTCACCGTCTTAGTTTCTAACGTATGTAACTATAGTGATAATTGTTTGTCTAGCAAAGACAAGTTTATAAAATATCCAACTTAATAGTATTATATAAACAGGGACGGAGCATAGTTGGGACCGGGGGGCCGCCCCCCCCCTCCTCTTTTTTCACCGGTAGTGTAAATTTTTGGCCCGATAGTGTAAATTTTTGGCTCGATAGTGTAATTTTTTTATATAAAACTCGAGTTCGCCCCCCTAAAAAAATTAATCACGCCCTCGCCCCTTTACAGGAGTGTTCAAGCTCCGCCTGTAACACCCGGTTATTTATCCATTTTGAAGCCGACGAAAGGAGAAAAAGAAATAAAGTCCAAAGTCGAGGGACTAAACTCGCCAACGAGAGAAAGTTGGAGAAACAGGAGTATTTAAGGGAGAGGGCAAACCTTTACCCTCTCCCCACACCAATATTTCAGCCAAGAAAAGAGAGGAGAAGAGAGAAAGGAAGAAAAGAGGAAAAAGTGTTGGTTCGGATTGGTTCGAGTAGCCAAAATTATTGAGAAGCGAGTCAAATCGAAGCTCTACTCGTTGTGGTCGCTTGTGTGAGTTCTAGGACCCCTCTTTTAAACGTTTTTGAATGATTTGAGGCTGGAAAACATCTGGAAATTGGGTTTTTGAGTATGTGCATGTTTGACCCGTTTGTGTATGTGTATGTATGCATATGATGCGTTTGAGTCTTGATTGGGAGCTTGTATGTGCTTCAATTTGTGGTATGCATCCCTAAGGTTTAGGATGGTCGATTTGGGCTTAAAATGGGTTTAGACGAGTGTGGAGGCCGAAAACCCTCGGCTGCAGTCGGGATGAACTGCATTCTGCATCAACTAAGGCTAGGCGACCAACTAGAGGCCGAATGGAGGCCATACGGCCGAATAGGGTGTGATTGGGGTCCATTCTCATGATTGAGGTCCATTCGCACGATTGGGGGTCCATTCACACGATTGAAAGGCCAGTCGCATGGAGGTCATGCGATTGGAGGTCCAGTCGCATAAGTGCTCATCCGCATTAGTCCATTCGCACGATTGGGTGTTCATTCGCATGAGTGTTCATCCGCATTGGTTCATTCGCATGATGTTTAGTCGCATGGAGGCCATGCGACTGAAGGGTGTCCATACGCCTGAATAGGGCTGTAGCACCCGAGGAGAAGTGTAGTTTAACTTCTGACTTTCGGGGGAAAGTGCAGATGTAAGTTTTGACGT
>BJCM01210934.1:0-10177 GCA_018326385.1 Flaveria bidentis
AAGGTGTCCAGCTTTATGGAAAAGTACATCAGATAAAGCATGTGTTAAAAGTCTTCGGAAGAAATCTGTCTTCATAAGTTGAAGCTTCGGAAGACTTTGTCTCTGAGGCTTCGGAACACTTCATATTTGGCTTCTGAAGATATTGGTCTTGGCTTCGGAAGATTTCACACTTAGAATATTTCTGTTGCATGTGTGAAACTTCCTAAGCATTCTTCTTTATAGTACTTGTGCAGTATGCAGGATAGACTTTGGATGTTTAGGTTGCATCAACCTCTTCATTAATCTCTACAGAATGACCTTGTTTTTGTACAATTTAATGCAAATTTGATGGAGAGAAACAAGAAAAGAAAGTTGAGAAATCATGAAGTACTTATAGTCGAGGATGGTAAAGGGGATAAAGAATGGATTGTCGATGGTATAAATGAAGAATTTGAGCCGGGGGTACCTTGGGATGTGCTTAGTGATGCCGCAGGTGTTGGTGAAGTTTTATGTAATCGAACAAGTGCTAAGGCAAATGCATCAAGATAACTATATGATGAAGAATTTGAGTCGGAGGATGAGGAGGAAGTAGATGAAGATGTTGAATACAAGTCGGATGGTGTTCAAATCATTGAACAATATAGACAAGACGATGTTGAATTTTAAACTATTTGAACTTTGAATTATTAGAACTACTATGTTTTAATTTCTATGTTGTGAAATATTTGATCTTAACCTTTAAACACTTGATTGTTATTTTAATGTTTAGTTATTTACGTTTGAAGTATACTAATCTTAACTATATATATAATTTATAAAAAAATACATATAAAATCTCCAAACCGATTAATCCCGATTATTCTCTAGTCCCCACATCGTCGTTCGACTAGCGTCTAGCGATTTTTATAACACTAAACCTATTTGATTATTTTGGTTTCCAATTTCAATAGAAAAAGGTCATATATAGAGGAACACTCAAACCATGAAATTAAATTATAACCAGACTGTTAGTAAAGATTCAGTTTGGTTCGGTTTCAATTTTCAACAATTTGGTTCCGGTTTTCAATTATAAAAAACTGTTATTAATAGTTTCGTTCGCAGTTTGACATAAAAACTATCAAAACTAGACTGTTAACACTCCTACTCTTTGGTGTCGGCGGTTATGGTTTCCAATTATAAAAAAAACGTTATCAATGATTTCACTCACAGTTTTACAATAAAACTGTCAAAACTAGATTGCGAACACCCCTAGTCTTTGGAGTTGGCTGCTATACGCAACAAGAAGAGTCAACAGGTATGAAGATCAAACAAAAATAATAAAAAAAAATGAAAAGAAAACAATAGTCAGCCACAAGTACTAAAGGAGGTGAAAGTTGGCTAAGGGTAATTTAGATTTATGGATATGAATGAAGATGTGGTTGTTAAGCAGTAAAATATTCCTCCTGTATCAGTCATAAAATTAAAAGGCTGTAGCAACACACTTTTATTTTATTTGTATCCAAAGAGTAACTTGACTGCACATTATGGTCAAAGTCAAAATTACCTATATGACCAAAAATCTTGGCATGGGCCAACAGAAAAATGATGCAAGAAAAGCCCTATTCAAAAGCCAGAAGATCTTCTAGGCAGAAGAACTATAGAGGGACTCTATAAGTTGGATCCACCATTCTTAATATGAACAAATTTCCTTCATTGCCTCTTGATATCCTGCAAACATATGTGTAGGGCTAGTAATGCAGTCTCGATGTAAAAATGTAAAGAACATTTAAAATTTGCGCATAAAGACTTCAAAATCTAATTCCTCTCAAGCTTAAGAAATCTTGATGCAAAATTCATTAGCTTAAAGGGGTCTTTGGTACCAATAGCTATTCTGAAATAGAGTGGTTGACTTTTAAAACAGTCAATCATTTAGTCAATGGTTGAAACATTTTTAGTCAACCAGCATATAGGTACCTTAATTCTTCATCCAAATATGTTATTTCCAGTTGACCACGACCACTCCCACGAGCTCTTATTGGTATCTGCAAATCACAAAAGTTTTGTTTACTCATACAATTTCCACCATTTTCTATTTTAAAGGGCCGATCTTTGTTCTTCTTTAATATAAAGCAAACTTGATACACAAAGTATCATTATTTCTTCAAGAAATCCAAACAATTGATAACAAAAAACAAATCGTCTCTTATTTTAGTAAACAAGGTTTCACCTACCACACCAAACACTTTAAAAGCATCAAACTTGACAGCCACTCGTTTTGAATTAAGGGGAACTAGATTAGCAGTAGCCTGCAAAAATGTAACAGCTGAGCATCACAAAACATATAAAAGATATAACATGGAATCAAAAGTCAAAAGTATGAATCCCGGCCCGTGAGGGTTATTACTAGAGGTGGAAGGTGGTGACATCAGACATGGGCGGGTCAATGCTGATTGGGTACAATGTAAACAAAGTTCTTTGTTGTAAAAGTTTGACCTGGAACATATCTTGTCAAAGTACTATACTAATAAATAATAATTAGTGTGTCAATTATGTTGATGAAAATTACACTATTTCAGAAATAATCTACTCTATTTAAGAGGTTTCATGCAAATGGGCGGTCTTTTATGCGTTACCTTTTAAGCTACTTTTTATGATTTGACCAATTAAAGACAAAACATAGCCCGGATCGACCCATACATATGTAAATGGGCTGATACGTTAGTTGAATAGGTAATTTTGGCTCAAAATGGTAGAGGAAACAATGCACTCATATGGGATATCCATATGGAAGTTAGTCAACAAGATTCTTCCTTTATTGTCAAGATTAAAAGAAAATTACAGTAAATGATGTTATGTTAGATTAAACATTGCTAACTTTTGTGGAAATACCTGGTTAAAGAATGGCCAAGTTTCCATATTTTGAGCTCTAAGAGTGTCCACATTAATTGCCTGGTAAATCTTTCCATTTGCTCGTAAAATTTTAGGTCTCTACAAAAGACAATAAGCACGATAAATAAACTCATTTGGTAAAAGCATTTGATCACTCATCAAAAGTATTTAGCTTGAAAAAAGACCATGAAATGCTGAAAGCTGTGCAAATAGGTTTTTTTAGCTTGAAAACTTGCCAAGTTAAAAAGAATTTGGTTTTGGATAAACTCCAAAGTAACAAAATCATGCAAACATTAGACACAATTAGTCAATCTTTTCACCAATAAAAGTCTCAATTATATGTCACCTTCGTCTGCAGGATTGATTGAGATGTTGTGTATAGAAGCTCCCATTTTCCATTCAGCAAATCGGATTTAAGCGGCTCCTTTACCTTATTCACTGCTTCAAGTTTACGTGCAATCTGAACATCAGCAACTTCAACCATCAGCAAGAATATCACAAATATTTCCCGAAGTTTACTTCATCTCCTCCTTTCTCATCTTGATGTTGTGGGTCCCATCTCCGTCGTCAAACGGGACCCACAAACAAGATCAGACTCAAACATCAGAATTTGAAGTGTATATGTTGCTACACCGAAAATTTCATGTGTTTTATTTGAACGACAATGCTTCATTTTGGAGCCCCAAAAGTACTTTTAACCAGCTTTGAACCCGAGTGATCTCTTGATCATTATATTTGCCATCAAAGGGTGTGGGCTCGTGTTGACATGTGATTACTGATTAATCAAAATTTGGTATTTTTATGAGAAAAAGCATGTTTGATCATATAAAAGGCTACAGCTGTAAGACCCATTTGAAGATCAAGTTTAAACCCATCTGTAATATATAAAAAAAACAAGGAGGATGATTACCCCTTTCAATTCCCCAATTTGATTCAGCTATTTTCTCCTCTTAAACCCCACTTCCAGAATTTAAATTCCACTTTCAATAACATTAGCGAAAATCCAAATTAAACCCAAACCTGATCAACGAGCTCCTGTTGTTCAGAAGTAGCATCGGCACCTCGATCGAGTGGGGCTATGGTCTCGAGCAGCTCCTGCTTAAGGCTCTCACAGTCTTCACTGTTTGTAGAAAAGATTTGAAAGAAAGAAACCCCAGTTCTCCATGGTCTCGTGTTCTTCTCAGCTCCATAGATCGAGGGTTTGTGGTAGGATGATGACGATCTTATTGGTCGTGAGTAAATTGAAGAAGTGTGTGTGATGGGTGATGAAAGTGAAACGCAATTGTGGAATGAAGAAGAAGAAGAAGAAGAAGAATAATGGTGAAGAAGGGGGATGTTTGATGTTAATGGCGGATGAGGAGGTGAAATCAGGTGACCCATTTGGTTTGTGGTTGTAGATATGTTTACTTAAGCTGCAATTTTATACATATTCATCGGATATCGTTTAAACCAGTTGGTTATTTGTTAGTTTATGTTTGTTGGCTCAATATATTTCAAATCATAGCAACGGTTGCTTTATAGTTTGTATTAAAAACTCGCTCCTATAAAACTAAAATAAACCATACAATTAGTATTATTTTATATAACATCTAACTAATTATGTTGAAAGAATAAAATGTTGAAAGAAAATATCATTAAAAATTTCACTAGCGCTTCCTTTTGACTTAGGAGAACAATCAAGAATGAAGATTACTAAAATAATGTTTCTTCCGCTTCACTAGCCAAAAATGTTTGCAACACAAATATTTTTCATTTATTTTACCTTCATTATTTTTTATTCGTATTCTTATAATTTAACTAAACATTATTATTTTATAAAAATATTATTTTTTAAAAACCTCTTACATCTTATTTCTTAGCTTATCTCTATATTCTTTTTGTTATTTTTCTCTTTATTTCAATTACAAAAAATATTATTTTTTAAAAACCTCTTACATATTATTTTTCTTTATTCGTATTCTTTTTTTAAAAACCTCTTACAAAAAATATCATTAAAGATTCTTCACAACTTTACCTTTGACTGCACGATCAACGAACTAAAAGGTTGAGAGATGGTTAAGGATTTCTATTCAACAAAAGTCCCTTGAAAAGATTTACACCTCTTCTGAGACGAACACACTAGTCTATCAGGGTACAACAACCAAAACAATATGGTTGTACCAGCGGAGTGAAAGGCCCTAAATCGAGAAACCTCTCAGTTGGTCTCAGACATAAGCAAAGAATTCATAAGCCAAATTCTTAGAAACATTCGCAACGGAAATGTAAAGAACACATGAGATCCAATGATTAGAAGTCAAAATTCACCCTTCAAAGTCAATTAAGCAATCATAAAAACAAATGAGAATTGACAAATGATAATCTGGGTAGCCTCCTACTTTATGCCAAGTCGTCACAATTCATTTTCAATGTATACCTACATCAATCTAACATGCAAACTAAAAATCAGCAAAACTGAGTGAGCTCTAGGTTTGAGAAAACGCTTAGTAACATTCAAGCATATAATTATATAGCATATTAATAACCATACCTCAAGAAGTCTTTTATCACTTAACATATACACGTATCATCTTATACATCATCAGCATCATATAAGCACAATATACATTTTAAATATACAACATCATATAGTCATCCTTTATTCCAATTATACCCGTATAATCCTTTGCCTTTGCTAGACCTCTACCACACGCGTGAACTATAGCATCTTAGTGCCAAACCTCCATTACGCGGGTAAACTATAGTCCGTTAATATGCTAGACCTCTACCACACAGATCAGCTATAGCAACGAATGCTAGACCCCGATCACACGGGCAGACTATAGCAATAATGTGCTAGACCTCTACCATAATAGACTATAGTACATGCCACAAAAATCATTAAACTACAATAAGTAGTTACTATAGAATACACTCAAAATATAATTCAAATATACGATCGAACAAATGTACTAATAAGTTCATTTAAATAATCTAAGCTCTTATTCAAACCATTTAATAAAAATATAATAATAATAGTTTTCATGCTACCCTAAAGATATATAAAAACATATAGTAGAGAGGGCTAGAACTCATAGTAAAGTTGATGCTCGCGTTACAAATGGAAAGTCCTTACACAGAACACAGTCCGAGCACACGTCTAACTACCTATCAATATTTATTTACGATGAATTAATACGTTACTTAATTACTCGGTTCTCGTTTGATTTAGGGTTGGCTCGGGTCGGTCTCACGATTCATTCCCCATCATGTACCCATGTCACACACTTATATAACCATACTACATACGAACACGTTTAATATATATATATATATATTATTTATATATATATCGCACACCACAAGCACACATGCACCAACCCTTGCCTAAGTGCTGGGAAATGCGGATGAGTATTGGAGGAAATGCAGATGAGTAGAGTCAATGCGGATGAAGGTCAATGAGAATGAAAGTTAATGCGGATGAATATTGACTAAGTGTTGGGAAATGCGGATGAGTAGAGTCAATGCGGATGAAAGTCAATGCGGATGAATATTGACCAAGTATGGGAAATGCGGATAAAGTAAAAGAAATGCGGATGAAGTAAAAGAAATGCGGATGAACACTTAGAATATTTATGACATTTTGAAGAAAAGTGTAATTTAGGTTTTGACTTGGGAAGTTCCTGAAGCTATGTAAGTTGACTTTTTGAGGTCATAGATGTTATGATGGGCATGTTATGATGTATGATTGATGCTATTGCATGATGGTATGTATGATGTATGTTATGTATGTATGATGCCCTGTATGATGATGTTGACTGTGCATGTTGATGTTCCTTATGTGATGTGTGTTTATCTTTCCCGTGGCTTTACGTGTAAGAAATGATAAAGTATTATGTAACGTAAAGTGAAAGATAATGAAAGAGAAACATAATGGTAGAATGCATGCATTAATGAAAGAGAAAGTATAGAAAGTCTTGCAAGCAAAATGTACGGAAGTGCACAACTCTAAAATGCCGTAAGCTCAACTGTGTGTGGTTTAGCTAACCCTTAAGGATACACGCAGGGGTCCAGTCTTTGTGACTGACCAGTGATATAGTACATGGTTTATAGTGATTACTCACCCCGGTGTTGGTGCCAGGCTATGTGTGTTATGGAAGTCATTTATGATCTTCGGCCCAGTACCCGCTTTGTGCATATGTTTGGGGTGTAGTATACAGTTGGGATCTTTGTCGCTTGCCCCAGTGCTGGTGCCAGGCTATGTGCGTTATGGAAATCATTTATGATCTTCGGCCCAATACCCGCTTTGTGCATACGTTTGGGGTATAGCTGATGACACTAATCCAGAAAAAGATAAAGAGATACAGAGTTAATGAAAGAAAGTGATGGATAGTAAAGAAGATAATAATGTTATTATCTATGTGTACGTACGATGTGTGATCATGTATGACGGTATAGTATGATTTGAAAGAAAGTAAAGAACGGTTTTGAATGAAAGTAAAGTATGTTTTATTTTAAAACTAGAACTCACTCAGTAACGCTGACTTTTTATGTATTTTTCCAGTTGGCAAGTGAGCATTGCTGAGGATGGCACGGGGCAACTACTTGGCTCTTTTGGATGACATTCTTTTGTTACTGTTTTTGCATTATAATGCAAACAAATAAAAATATGTAATGAATGATTGTATTAACTTGCAAAAGCAGTTATTATGAAATGAAAAGTTATTTTAATGTTCCGTTGCGATGTTTTTATGAAAGTTAAATGAAATTGTATGTTTTGGTGAACAATGATTGGCCAGCTGTAAGCGTCCTGAGAACGGGGCCTTACAATTTAGCTCCCAAATTTAACATATCTTCTTTTTGTTTTAAGTAAAATAGACCCAATACTCCACTTGTACAAACTCTACAACAATCGTAAATTTTAGGGCGTTATACGGAGATATCCTTGCATATCACACTGGATAAAAGTGTATTGAAAAGATGGATAAATAAAAAAATAAGATGATGATCTAAAAGGTGGATTTAGAAGTATTCTTGTTATGGTTTTGAGTAGTGTAGTTTTGTGAATTACAATAAAAATCTCTTAACTCCAACAAGGAACGTATTCTTGTATATATAAATTGTACGAGCATGTAACAATTTCAATAAAGTTATACCAAAGGTTTCCTCATTAGTTAATCTTATAATTATTGATCATTTACTGCATAAGCTATTACATAATTAATTACAATGTGAGTGTGTGAAGTACAAAATGCATCAACAAACACATTGCATCTATCGCCCCATACTCAATCCTGGACCCAGGTTAGTGTTGGGTGTGAAGTAGCCACTAGGTGTCCCAAATCATGTAGGAACATATTCTATGGAAACTCCCACTTATAAATCATTCCAGATTTATTAGGTGTCACACCCCAACCGACCGCAAAATGTGTCGGGGCGTGTAAATTGTATATAACACGTGACACTATTACAAGTGATAATTTTTTAATCAACCCGTACATAAGTCTTACAAAAAAATTATAAATTGTTCAAACAAACATAACATAAAATAAAGTTTGATTTATTAACTAAGTCCACAAGCATTTTAAGTGTCATAAACTTGTAGGCGTCTGAACTAACATTCCATGAAACATGTATAAAGTAAAGGTCAACTATCAAGTTGGTGACTAAACATAGGTTTTGTTACATATACTAGATTTAAAACATGATTCAAGTGTCAAAATACGAATTCAAACAAGTATAAATAAATCAAATGCATTGATTAAATCTCTGTTGACAAGTGTCCCTAAGCAACAAGTTAGACTAAGATTATCGGTTTTGATACCCAATATTGTATACAACGACTCGTTAGTGCGAGTGACAAACCAATAGCGTTATCATCATTACCTTAGGCTTTAGAAAGTTATGATCACATGCTAGCAAGTAAGCAAAATTAACCATCACATGAAAAATTAATCCAACAAGTTAATCATAAAAGCATAGAATACACAAATACTTAATTGAATCTTATGATTTACAAGAAAGATTTAGAATTGAATACTTATACATGTCACGTTCCAAAAATATAAAAGGAAAAATGACTATGAATATTCGGATCAAGTGCTTGAGTATGAGTTAAACTTATGACTTGATTAATAGATAAGGTGAAGCCTTAAATTAGCATGATTATATGTATTAGAACTTAAGTTTAAGGTTATAGTTAAGAGTATTGACTATAGTAATAAAGAAATCTAAATCAAAGAAAAAGAAAGGTTGTTGCAAGATGAAAACATATTTGCATAGATTCATTATTATAGTTTCATATGATATTTAAAAATATAAAATCTTAAGTAAAAATTCTGAACTCTCTAGTTTACTATTTTAGAATGTTAAGAACATATTTTTTTTATAAAAGTTTTTCAAATTATGCTTAGAACTAATCAAAACAGCAATACAAAGCAGAAGGTGCAAATCTACACACTTACTTTGTAACGGTTGTTGTGGAGTCATCCGATTCAATTAGAAGTCATGTTAACTATCGTTGGATATATAACTTGATAAACTTGTTCGGGGAGTCTGTGTTTATTAACTTTTTATTTTTTATGACCAAGTTATGATTGTTTGAAGTTATAACATATTCTGTTCAAAATCAAAGGTAGCACTTATGTGCACCTTTTAGGGTTTTAAAATAATAAGTGTGTGTAATAACTTTTGTTAGAGCGTATATATGATAATAAGATAGTTATAATTGAATGAAAAACATGAGGAGATTGATTACAAAATTTCTTAGAATTATTTAGAAATCAGAAGAATAATATTACCACTAAAGTTAAATATACAGTTGCGACCTTAAGAACAATGAACAAACTTGAAACTTCGATTTCAATGGAGAGTTGGGGTTAAAAGTTTCTTGAGATTTTATAAAGGATGAAGAAGAAATCTCTTGCAAGATAAGAAGAAAAGTTGGTGTAAGAGAACGATGGCACAAATGTTAGTATTTATAGGTTGGGAAATAACGATTATGTATCGACTATGTATGGGAAAGTTTCATGATCACAATTAAGGTTGTTGGTTATAACTTATAAGTACGTTGTAACGAGTCAAATGAGAGTAGATTTTGGTTTTTCATATTTTATAAAAATAATGAAATGTTTATTAAAATATTGTATTAAAGTAGTAAAATTATGGATTTTTGGACGATTTTACAGACTTTAAAATAGTATCATAATTATAAATTTTTATTAAATTATTATGACTAAGAATTTATATAAGACTAATGAGGATAGTCCATAAAGCTTAGTTTTATTATACATATGCACAAAAATAGCACATGTATACTTTTATTAGAATTTAAGAACTTTATTAATAAAATGAA
>BJCM01210935.1:0-22503 GCA_018326385.1 Flaveria bidentis
CAGCCTTATGTTCGAAATGATGTATGTATGTATGCATGTTTTGGAGTATGATTATGGGTTAGAGTTGCTGTTTAGCATGTTTAGGTGCCCCTGGTATGTTAGATCTATGCTTGGGTAGTGATAGAATGATAATCGGGTGATGTTGTTAGCATAGAAATATTTCAGAAGGTTCTGATGCGCCTAAATAGTGGCCCATGCGCCCAGCATGTTGGCCATGCGTCTAAGTGTTGGCCATGCGCCCAAAGAGTGGGTCATGCGCCTAAACAGTGGCCCATGCGCCCAGCATGTTGGCCAGATGCCTAAGTGTTGGCTATGCGCCCAAGAGTTCATAGGAAACATCTTTTGAAACCCCTTTTAAAATACTTCTACTAGCATCAACAGATAAATATGTACGCAAGTAATACACATACACTACAAACATATATATACATAAACATAAATAAAGATACACATACATATACACATATACCTACACATACACAAACATACAAACTAAGATATACACAGCTTCATCATAAATTGAAAGTTAAGTAGGATAATTTCAAAATTAATCAAAATAGGGGAAAATAGGGTAAAATCATTTACATATGGGAATGTCACCGGATTCAAACTATAGGAGGTCACCGAAGAGATGGTCGGAGCTTTGGCAAGTGGGAGTCGCAAATCACCGGACTACAGTTGTAGGTCGTCATTTAGAATTTTTGGGTGAAATGATGCAGATCTGAGCTAGAGTATCCTCTTTATCTTAACTGAAGGCTATAACGATAAGTTGTTGTTGTTATTTCTCATATATGTAGCCGCTAAAGCCAAATAAAAAGACGTCGATAAAGCGCAAAGTAAAAAATATAATAATTAATAAACCCATGGTGACATGTCGTCACTATAGCTTTATTTATTTTTTATTTACCTATACCAACATAGAAAAAAAGAAAAATTAAATGACTAATAGTATTAGCGATAATGTGTCATCGCCAATAATTTTTCATGGAGTGGGGAATTTCCCTCCCCCTGCAAAACTATACTGCGATGACAAATCGAAGCAAAAATTAATTTTGAAAAGTGAAAATCAAACACCTATAGAGGTGATATGTCACCACTATAGCTTGGTCTGTAAGAGGGACATGTGTCATTGCTATAGATGTCGCCTCTATAGGACTAATTTCTTGTAGTGATAGAAGATACTAGAATAATACAAAACAATATAATTGCATAGAGTAAAAATATTACAGCAAAACTTTGTAAACATACACCACATTACTACTTTTAAAAATGTTATCTTTTACGAAAAAAAAGTATGGTGATATTATATTCAAATAAAAATAAAATTTCTAATCTTTTGAAATGTATATTAAAAAAATAAATACCAACTTATGAATTATAGAATGTCACCTTAATTCTCATGAACATTTGTGATAGACTTTTTTGTTAGTTTTGTAAATATTCAAAAGTATAATGTTGGATGCATCATTATTAACGCATAGAAAAACCATAAATATTTTTATGTTAAAACTCACTATAACAACAAATCAGATGTTGAAATACTTAATGTGAATATACTATTGTAAGAACTAATGGTGAGATCTCTTGTAATAGATTTACCCTGTGATCTTCAGTACTTTGGACTTGTATGTCTGTTGACCTCTTAAGAGAGTATCCTGAAACATTCTCAATCAAATGATTAAATACATTTGTGAATCCATATAGATCAAAGATCCAACTTGGGGTATTTCCATCACTATTTGAATAATTTTCATTAAATGTGACATTTTTAGATTCCTCAATAGTGTGATCAACTTTATTATGTACTCTATAATCTTTATCTTGTGATGAGTATCCAACAAAAAACTCATCTATTGATTCTCTACAAACTTGAATAAATGATTTTTGTTATTAAGAAGGGTGCATGGACATCCAAAAGGTCTAAGGAACCCTGTGAATGGTATTCTCTTATGCCACAATTCATAAGAGGTATTTTCACATGTCTTGACTATCAACACTTAGTTATGAACATAGCACACAATGTTGATTGCTTCAGCCCAGAAAGTTATAGAAACTTTGGAGTCATACAACATCGTCATTACAACCTCAATAATTGTCATATTTCTCTTTTAAACAACTATGTTTTGTTGATGAGTTCTAGGAGCATTATATTGTCTTGCAATACCTTTGGATACATAAAAATTATCAAGGATGTGGTTTTTGAATTTATGACCATCATCACGTCTAATTATTTTAACCTTTTGATCAAATTTGGTTCTCAATTTTGATAATAAAGGATTTTAAAATATTAGTAGTTTTATCTTTAGTTTCTAAAAATAAAACCCAAATGAATTTTGTAAAATCATCTATTATTACCAAGTGATATGAGTTTCTTCCAAACTATGTACACCTATTGGTCCAAACAAATCCATGTACGCAGATGTAAAGGAGTTATGATTGAATTAAATTCTTTGGACTTAGAAAAAGATTTGTGTTGCTTTCCTTTTTAAAAAGCAACGCAATGGTCAGCACATGCAAACTTTTTGCTTGGCAGTCCTATGACTAACCCATTCCGAACCAGTTTGTTCATGTTTTTGAGATCTACATATGCCAATCTCCTATGTCATAGGGAGGTTTCATTTTAAAAAATATTTGAAAATAGAACATGATACATTTCTTGAAGGTGATGCATTTTTCATGTTGAGCATGTATATATATTCCTTTCTTGGATCTCTTAAAAGTATTTTGTCATTTGGAATTTTGAACCCACGAGCTAAGACAATGCATTCATGCTCATGATAAGAGTGTTATGATTTTTATCACACAACTAAGACATTCTCACTAGGTTATAGTTTAACTCTTTCATATAGTTCACCTTGTCAAAGCTTACCTTGTTAGTGCTGATTATCCCCCTACCAATAATTTATCCTCCTTTTGTATCACTTCCAAAGGAAATAGATCTACCATCATATGATTCTAAATTTAGCAGGCATGATTTTTTACATGTCATGTGTTAAGAGCATCCACTATCTACAATTCATAAGTTAGTTTTTTCTTGAAGATTATCCTGCATATAATCAAATTGGTTAGTGATGAATGGGAACTAAGCCTATTTAGTTTTGGGTATTCTAGTTTTTAGAAGTTGTATATCAATGGTAAGTGTTAAGGGGTTGAGTGTTGGTTTTGGGTAATCTAAGTACCTAACGAAGATATAGAGCATGATCTTCTTCTATTTGAGAATAGATGAGAATATCATCGATAAAGACAATGACCGGCTGATCCAGCATAGGTTTACATACTCGATTCATAAGATCTATGAAAATCGCTAGAGCATTAGTTAGACCAAATGGCATCACAACAAATTCATAATGCCCATAACGAGTATGAAAAGTTGTCTTAGGTACATATTCTTCTCGTACCTTAACTCTAACCTGACCTTAAATCGATCTTTGAGAACCACCTAGCGCCTTGTAGTTGATCAAAAAAATCATCAATTCTAGGCAAAGGGTACCTACTCTTTATGGTCAGCTTATTCAATTCATGGTAATCGATGCACATAGGCATGCTACTATCCTTCTTTTTAACGAATAATATAGGCGCTCCCCAAGGTGAAACACTTGGGCAAATGAAACCTTTATCCAATAGATCTTGGAGTTGAGACATCAACTCCTTCATCTCGTTTGGTGCTAGTTGATTTGGCAATTTAGCCACAGGTTTAGCCCAAAACTAAATCGATTTTGAATTTGACTTCTCTTTTGGTGGAACGCCTGGTAGCTCATCAGGGAACACATTAGGGAATTCGTTACCTACAGGGACTTCATCAAGTTTCTTCTCTTTCATTTCATTATCAGCCACGTAGGCTAGAAACGCTTGATGTCCATGCAGTATGTAATTCTTGGTTTTTGCCATTGAGCATACAATTATGTTGTTCTTTCATTCCCCATAGATACAGATTTGTTCTCCCATTGGTGACATAAATTGAACAATCTTTCTATTGTAAACTATCAACGCGTGATGCTGGGATAACCAATCTATCCCATTAATTACATCAAATTCCTTTAGCTCTATTAGGATTAAGTTGATATCATATTCCTCTCCTTGAATATTTACTTTATAGTTTCGACATATTTCGGATATGGTGAAACTTTTATCGCTGCAATGTCAACTTCTAACACATGTACCAATTTACTTCTAACAAAAGAACTATGGCATGCAAACTTTATTGATATAAAGGATCTACTAGCTCTAAAATCAAATAAAACATATGCAAGGAGGGAATTGACTAGAAAGGTACATGTGATGACGTTAGGTTCGACCTTTGCTTCTTCTATAGTAATTTGAAAATCCCTACCTCATGGTTTTGGAGCTTCCAACTGTTTCACGTTCTCAATGGCCCTCGATCCTTCCGCAGTCTTGGCAACCTTTGTTTTTGTGTGTCCCTAATATGAACGGGAACAATGAGCTTGGATCTTAGGATTGATATTGATAATAACAAAACTTGATGATTTGATGCTAAAATAATAATAATGATGAACACAAAAAGTTTTTAATGATTGATGTTTATTGATTTAATGATGAAATCATCATCCATAAAGAATGATGATATGATGATATGATTGATGTTTATCCAACACACCACACGAGCATCTATATTATTATTGTTGTTGTTATTATTGTTATTAAGCAAATTTAAATATTCATCTTACCGTAACATATTCTAATGGTCATTTGACTTGTAATTTACTCGTTTAACAATAATTGACATGAGTCCAAATATTTTATTTTCATTCACAAAATGAAATGTTACATTACTTTGTGACGACACGGGTGTGCTTTAAAGAGTGTATAGCGACGACTTTGTAGAGACTAGGTGTCGTCATTATATCTTTTAGTGACGACTTTTGTGGGCTACAACGACGACTTGAGTTGCATCTATAGCTTCTGAATCTTGTAGCGTATAATATGTTGTTATGTGTAACGTATAAACATGTGTACATAAATATATACAAATACCTTATAGCATTAAAACCACTCATCTATATGTGTCACCTTGTGGTTGGTTGCTACGATTTACACATGAAATCCATGTATAAATACTCATTAAGAAGAGTGTGTGTGTATGTGTTTTTTATACACACATACATGTGTGTGTTCTCTTTTAAGGATCTTAAGAAAGATTTTTCAACGGCATAAAAAAAAGCATTATGGGTGAACTTTCTATTGTACCCGCTTTTGGCTTTTGTTTTCCCATGGACCATGGTACCTCACAACCTCATGTCCGCATTAATGTGAAGAAAACCCCACTCCAAAAGAAAAAGTAAAAGTCACAAAAAGAAACACCAACAACCTCTACTTAAAACCATACCTTCAGTCCTCTACCAAAACACACATACACTCTCTTTCTTTTCTTCTGCTCTTGTGAACATGGATGATGAATGTAGTGCTTTCAATTGGGATTCTTACTACCAAGAAGAGGTATTTACCACTTCTCAAACAAAATCAACATACTTTCATTCTTGTTCATATGGTTTTGATTCTTGTTCATATGGTTTTGATTCTTGTTCATATGGTTTTGATTCTTGTTAATTGTTCTCTTTTAATCAGAGTCAAGGAATAGAAGAGTTGAAACACACTTTATTGTACACATTGGAGTTGGAATCAGCACTTGCTTGTGCCCAAGAAGAGATTGCTAGAAAAGGAGATGAAGTTTTGCATTTCAAATGCCTTTTAACAAAGACAATTAAGGAGAGAGATGAAGCACAATTGAAATGTCAAAGTTTAGCCTTGGAGAACATAATCCTCCAACAAAAGATTCAAGAACTTGAAGCGGGTTCTCCTTCTTTTGTTCGAACCACTCCAGCCGGTTGCATTGAAGATGACCATCTTCCAGGTGTGGACTCATCTTCGGGCTCTAATGAGACCTTTGTTGCAACTGGAACTCAAGCAGCTCAACAACCAAAACCAGAACTAACTGATAAAGTTGTACTGACAAAAGGGTTGCCAGAGAATGGTAAGTTTCTGCAAGCAGTGGTGGAAGCGGGCCCGTTACTCCAAACACTTCTTCTAGCAGGCCCGCTTCCACAATGGCAGCATCCGCCACCGCAACTCAACTCAATTGAGATCCCACCAGTGACAATCCCATCAACTCCCACTACCAACACCTCCACCACCACCACCACCACCACCACCACCACAACACCTAGGATGCTACTCCACCAAGTCTCTTGTGTTAGCACAGTCACTGGTGGTGGAGGGTTGAACACTAGAAAAAGGAGTTTAGAGCAAAGTTGTGAAGGAATTGACAATGATTATAAACCCCACCACCTTCATCAAGAACCAAAAGGTTGTTCACCAATCATCATTGACCAACATCTAGTGTTTTGATCCATAATTTAGCCTCAGAATATGTCAATTCCCATCCTTTTCTCCAGGCTTTGAAAAGTTTATCAGGATGAAAGGGATGGCTATGATGGTCTTCTTTTCTTTTTCCCTTTAGATTGGGTGTATATTAATTCCTTTTTTTTCCCTTAGACCTCAAGTATCCTAACTATTATTAGCAAAAAGAAAGAGAGAGGGAACAATCAAACCCTTGGAGCCTCTATGTTTCATTGAGGCCTTTCCTACTTCCATTAGGCTATTTCCAACTGTAGGTCAGATTGGAATTGATTTTCTTGACTATATTTGAACTTTGAAGTATGCAATCACAACTTAAGTAATCTGAGACATCTTATCCAAATGTATGTTGTTTTAAATATATGTTGGTTGTGTTTCATCAAATTGTTATTTATGATATTATATTGTATTTTAGGGTCATCTATGGTGTATTATATATTAAATTTTATTATAATGATAATGTGAAAGTGTGGATGGGTGGTGCGAAGTTTTTTGGTGGTTTGTGAGCACTTAACCTGACATAATTGCATGTAGCAGTTGCATATGATGACTTCTGCTTTTCCATTTTTGTTCTGTTATGAAAGTTTATATTATGATTGTTAGAATAATGTTAAAATACATAAAGCATTTTTCTAATCATTATATTTGTAGCAATAAGCTAATCTAAAGTTCTTAGAGTTGTTCAATATGATCATTGAATTTTCATCATATTTTTGCAACAACAAAATTAGCTGAAAACGAATTACAAGTATGGTGTTTAAAAGAATATTCATTCTATTATAAATTATTAAGTGGAAATAAAAAATAAAAATAGCGACAAAGTACTCATAAGCTTTAATAAGTCATGTCCTAACGAGTAAAATTAAATAAAAAAACTATGTGAGCTAGCATTGTTAAAGCAACACAAATAATTTTCTCTCTCCATGTTAACACCACTAAACAAACAAATAAGTATGTTAGACAGATATTTACTAATAGCTAGTTATCACATCCAGAATTTTTCTTCTTATTTTATTATCGAAAGTATTTACGCCAAAGAATTCATCTGTGCGTTTGAGCATTAAACTTCTCACAGATTCCTTGCCATGCATTTTTCAGGTGTATAAGTATTCTCAGGTGAATATATCTAATAATGGAAACAAAGACCAATGTGTCATCGAAGCCCAACACACAAATCAGGCCTGATATATAATTGTAGTAGCACGTGCGACCACCAATCCCTATGACATTGTAGATGAGAGGAAGAGTTATAACATTTATAGGTGGTACAGCATTCCTGTGGATCCACATGTATGTACATGATGTTTTGTTTTTATCATAAATAATAAACTAACTATTTGTTTAATATATGTAAGAGTGTTGAGCTTTAAAACTTGTTGGAGAGAGTCTACTGGGAGCAGGACCTTGATCGATAAGAAGAACTGCCTCAAAGCGACATAGCTCAATTGTTAGTTGAATGAAAGTAAATGATTGTTTAGTAGACTCTTCATAGTTATTAAAAAACTATTTTTTTTAATAGTTAATAGTTTTTTAATAATAAAAAAACTAACTTTATTGTCGAATGTTTAATACGTAACATTAAAAGACTATCTCTTAACCATTCAGCATTGTAGTTACATTTTAATCATTAAAAAACTATTAATCATATTAAAATTAAAAAAGAGTCTTTTAATGATTATTAAAAAGTTATCAAACGATCTTTAAGACTTGAGAGAAGCCCAAGACCCGACCCATCCCACCCCAAGACCAAACACCACCTCTAGACTTTTTGTCTTCTTAGCTAGTTTTATTTCTTTTAACTATGGCTACATGAACACTCATATGTGTTATTGTGACGCTCTCTCCTATACTTCTTTACATATATGTATATATAAAGAGAGATACAGAATTATAGAGCGTCTCAATAATATAATATATATACCTCTAACAACACCTTATTTTTTATATGTTGTAAAACAATTTTTATTTAAAATAATTATAGTTTTGTGTTTTTCGTGAAGATGAAGATTTAACAAAATATTCAATCACCTAACAAAACTTTTTTTTGTAATTTATATGATATATAAGAGGCATATGGCAACTTTAAGCAACAATATTTTAATTATGATCGACCGTAGGGTTGTCCAAATAGTTCGTGGCTCGGAGCTCGTTTGGAAAAAGCTTGAAAAATTCACACTCAAAATGGTTCGGCTTTAAACTGAACCAAACCAAGCTGGCTTGGTATGAAAACGAGCTTAACTTGGCTCCGTTCATTATGAGCCGAGCCAGATCGGTTTTGCTTGTTTGATAGCTCAGCTTAGATTATTTTATTTGTAATATATGTATTTTTATGTATATAACATATATTTCGCATTTGCTCATTTGTTAATAATATAATATATTTTTTTAGCTATGTTTATTTTAGAATATTAAACTATAATGTTTGTATTAGTTAGTTTCATGTGATGCTTCTGTACTTTTGTATGCTAGAAAGAGTTATTTGTTGTTAAACAACCTATTAACACCTCAATATGAATATAACATAGAGTATAGAGAAAATGAATAAGAAGATAAAAGAGAAAACCCTTATTCATGAGTGTATCCTCGTACAATCATGGCCTATATATATAGGATGTTTAGTACTTGATAGAATAAAGCTAAATTAACGAGAAATAGTAACTAATTAATGACAATAATAATCATAATTTAATAATATTTATAGCATTCCCTCTTGGTTATCAAAGTGTTTGGAGGTTTTGTATCATAAAAACATTGTTAGGAAAATCCAGTGAGATAAAATTATAGCTAAGGGTGCTACTACAAAGTTGTTAATAGTTGACGTGTGAATTAGAACTTTTTGAAATTTGTATATGAACTTAGAACTTTATAACGTTTGCTTGTATTTAATTAAATGAAGTATGTTTTGTTGTTATTTGACAATTATTGATTTATAATTTTATAATAACAACAGGTAAATTTAAAAAAAATATATATATATATTTTATAAAGTAGCTAAATTTATTACGGGTATTGCGTATACTTTTAAACGCATCATAAAATTCACAAAAATATCACGTGCATGCTTGTCAGCTTGTCATTTATGACTATTCTTTCCATAACACGCATTGCGCGCCATCTGCCTACCATCAAAAAAATATACCTTTTCAAAATCAAAATTGTCTAAAACTATAACTTTTTTGCTAAAACAACCAAACATTTTTAAATTATAACATATTTTAAAATTAATCTTTTTAAAAAATAAAAGTTCTATACAAAAATATGTTTTACAAAACAACCTAGAGTTTTTAAACAATGAGATATTTATAAACAAAATGAATTTTTTTAAAGCAATAGTTTTTTAAAACAAAAATTTTTAAAATGGTAATAATATTTTATCAGCTAATCAAAGTACATTTATATTTAACGTTATATAGTTTTTAACTCTTAGTTAATAATATTTAGTATTTTTTTTATTTAACCCTTGTAATACATGAGGTTGTAACCTAGTTTGTGAATAAACATATGATATTCACCACTTGTTTAAATAATCAGTAATAATTTAAGATTAATCTTGTAGTATCAAAATAAATATATTATTCTAAAATAATGTGTTTGCTATCCTATTACAAGATAATAATATTAATGCAACCCTAGTAAAAATTTGCAATAAGCCTTGAAATGTTGCATTAGGCCTAGTGCATATTTTATTAGGGGCTGCAAACATTTGTATTAGACCTAACGTAACATTTTTATAAGATTTTGCTACTTCTTTTGTAAGTGTCGTATTTACTATTCTAACCCAACCTTTATAGTATGTAACCTTTTTACACTTTAATACATTTTTTTTTATTTTGAAATGGAACTTTTTTTAGTTTAGTTACAAAAAGAAAATCTTTTCTGCAATCAAATGCAATTTTACCAATACTTAAATGCAACCCTTATTATAATTTAGTTACAAATATATAACTTTTTTGAGACTTAACGCAAACATTACCATTTTTTTTATTAAAAAAACAAACTTTTTTCTATAGTAAAAGCAACATTTTTTTTATTTTGGTTATACAAAATGCAAGCTTTGTACACGTAAATGCAACTATGTAACATTATTCTTTAAAGCATTTCAATTCCTGTAAATTAATATGCATTTAATCATAATTACGACAAAAACAATATTAACATAGATATCATTGATAGTCTAATGGTATACGATAAGATACTTATTCAAACTCAAATAAAAATATACTCAGCACAAACTAAGAGTTACAAAAATAAAGAGTATTGATTATATTATACTCATCTCAATTTCATCAGCTAGTGGTTCCATAACACAATGTATCATAGATTTCAAGTTTTTAAGTTGACTGTCAATATTTTTTTTACATAGTTTCGAGCTCGGGTTTTTTTTCTTTCACGGTCATCTTCAATTCCTTTGCTCATTTATAGCAACTAAGTTTTTTCAACTTCAACGTTAGCTTTGTTCTCCATCGGTCCCTCCTGAATCATATATCATGTGCAATCACCATCTTCTTTTTTATCAAAGTATATGTAACACATTTGCCATAAAATTAAAAATGTTCATGATTATCTTTGTTTAGTACAACAAAAAAGGATCTATTATAGCATTGACATCCTCAATATGTTTGTAGTTCTTTATTTGTTTGTACAATATAAAAAGAAATGTGTTGAACAATTAAAAAGGTAAAAAAATGAGTTATTTAGCCCAAACCTATGTTAAACAATAGTATAAAAAGAATTGTGTTGAACCATTAAAAATGTCAAAAAATGACCTGTTGATTGTTAGCAATGCTAATTAGCAAACCTTATGTCACAGCCTACAAGATTACGTGGATCAGGTACAATAACTAAGAGATCACATCAACACATGAGTGCGAACTGAAGCGCAAGATTTTGGACAAAAAAGTCTACCTAACGTTGAGAGCTGACAATTAGTTCCTAACACCACTTTCAACCCTTAACAAATACCATAGACATAAAAAAAGAACAATTACATAACTATAATTAGAACAAATGGCTATATCAACGCTAAAAATTTAACCAATAATTACCACTCACCTACAACATAAACATGAACTTTGCAAGGAATTTACATACAAATGCAACCATTAACAAGTGGTGCAGTAATAACCAAATAAAACAAACAAAGATATCAATGCAACTTTATGTAAGAAAGAGCTGTACTACTTCAAATTTAAGTCAAGTAGACATATAATATATAGAAATCACTCACTCTACATACTGCTAATTAAGTATCAACACATCACTTGCAATATAAGATAAAGAAACCCATTAACGTGGATTGTCAAACTTCCAGTCCTAATCAAACTTCTAATGCCTTATGTTTAGTTTTTAATGTACAACTTAGCCTGCAGCGAATGGCTTTTCTTCCATAAAACTAACTAAAATCAATAGAGAATATGGATGGGGTGTCTTATTTGCCTGTTCGTTTTATCTTTGCCCTTTGTGTGAAGATATCCGTGTTTTGAGGTTTGGTAGCACATATTGTTTTTTTCGATTCATAATTCTTACCCTATTTTTCGAACTTCATGATCACGTTATTTTGTTATAACAAAATATTAATGAAAAAAATCAAACACTAAGAAAACGAAGTGCCTTTTGTCACACCCATGCCTTGGTGGAAACATAGGAATGTAACAAAAATGAATATCACAAACACATTGTTTCAAAAAGAAAACTAAACTTATATTAAGTCCAAATACTGAAATGTTACAAAATATTTAATTAAATACATGTTTGTAGATTATGATCAAAATATAGTCTTAGCACAAGATAATATGCAGAAATCGCCGAGCTTACTCTTATTCTTGAACGCATTCATAATATGATCTAATTATTATCTAAAAAACATGGTAAAAAGTGTCCACTAAAAATAGCCAGTGAGTTTTTAGGTTTGCGACTCGATTAAACTTAAAAACGTTACTATACTTTTGCAACAAGTAAATAGATGTAATCTAAATGTCACAACCAAACTTATTGACTACTTGTATGGCCCTTGCTAGTCTTATAATAAAATATTAGTTTTTGGTGGAAGCAATCATTCTTATAACTATGTAGTTGTGGTTGGCGCAACCTAACATGAAAAGAAGTTTGTCAGACTCCGATAGTACTATCTATATTGATTTATCGGCTCAAATCTATGAGCTAATCGGTTGTGTATAAAACTGGCATGAGTGTGATAATCCTATCACATGTAATATACATTATGTAATTAGCACAATGTATAAAACAAACAAGTATCTTGTTGTATGTAAAGTGAAGTACTATAAGCATGTATTTCCCCTAAAATATGTAAAATGAAAATTAGACTACGAATATTTACCTTGTGTCTTGAGTTAAGTGAGGCGACGGGTTACAAACGTAGCGATAAATGTCCTACTCAAGCTACAAGTGAGCAAATACTACCTTAGTTCTAAGGATTGATTTTATGCTAAAACAATGATGACGATACTTATTTAGTTAAAAGATTGTTTAGCACCTATTGAAAAATAATGATCACTAAATAATAATAAATAATAATAAATAATAATAATAATAAAGATTGATATACGTTTCATATAACTCATTTTTAATTATATTACATAGATTTAAGAGTATTCACAATCATTTTTATCCATATCTTCATAACTTAACTAAACGTCATCATTACTTATAATTTTATTATTTTAAAATCTACCACATCACATTCCTCAACTTTATATTTAGATTCATTTTTTTTTGTTTTTTTTTTATTTCTTTTTCATCTACAATCTCAACAATCAACTATTTTATTAGTTATTATTTATTATTTTAAAATGATTTTCGGTAAATTCTTATAAAAATTTGATTGTCTAATTTGTGGGTCTTCTTGCATATAGTAGGTTCAGTTAAAAACACGCTAACATAACATTTACAAAAACATAGCTTTACAAAGAGGCACAACAACTCATTTACCAAATCAGTGAAGAATTATCATATAATTTGGCAACACCTAATTTGATCTCTGTCAACAACAAAATGAAGGAATAACAATAAGAATCTAAACAATAGTGCTCCTGATCACTATGGTTTCAATTTTCTTTAAATTTCATAAACAATCCTATCTATCCATGCAACTAAAAAATAGAATGTTTATCACTATAAAACTATGAAATCTATGTTGCTTTGCCATAACTATTACTGGCATAATTATGCTTATATGTAAAAGGATCAAAACAGTGGTATAAAAACAAATAAATAAATTGCAACGAGTCTAACTGAACAAACAATCCAAATTAAGTTCACTCGGAGATTCTTTGGTCTTTTTGAAAATGGAATTTTGTTGATCTGCCAACAGAGATGACCCGAGAAAGAGGTTTCAAATGGCATCCACGAGTAGAGAGAAAGGAGAAAATAAATAAAAAGGAGTATGTTGGAAATTTGATTATATGATGGTAATAGTGTGAATCTTTATATTTAAAGACTTAAATTAGCTTCTTAATTATTTTAAAGAGAAGGAATACATATAGGAGCTGGAATGGAGGAGAAATAGAAAAGATTAGTTAAAAAAACTAGGTTAGGAATACTCTAAAACGCTTGGTAAAAACTAGAAAGTATATAACTTTAAAATTAAAAAGAAAAAAAATAACTTAAAATTAATTTTAATACTTGAAAAACTGTCAAGGTTCCTCTAAATACATTGTTTATTGTTAATGCTAGTTCTCTCTCAACCCCTATAAATTGACTTTAATACGACACAAATTCGTCAAACTCACCCAATGCATCATCACCAATATTTGTAGTACTTAACAAAAATCCAACCTAAATAGCAAATGAATACTATCAAAAATACTTTACACATCCTCGTCACTTACCTTTCTACACATGTCATGTTTTGAAAAACAATATTCAACAACTTTAACCTTATGCAAAAATGCAAGACAGCAACAAAAGAAAAACCATACTAAGAGAACAAAACATAAATCCAAGATAAGCTAGATTTATGATACATCAATGGGTCTAATGTTTTTTTTTTCTAAAGACAATCCAACACAAACTATGCCGTTCTTGTCAAAGTGCCCAAAACAAATTAGTCAGGCAAAAATGTCAATAAGGGCCCAAATTAACATGGTATCTGACACGAAAATCTCAAGCCTTGTCAAGTGCATCGCTGTGGTTGTACAAAGAGATGTGTAAAATATAAAATTTATAACAGACACAGTAGTATATAGCCCGTTTTTGACATATTAGCCATAAGAATGATGCCTGTGACGGTCCTTCTCCCTTGAAGAATATGACAAGCCATGGTAGTCTCGATCTGAAACAACATAATATAACTGTAAATTTTGTTGCTATTTACAGAATGAAGTTAATGGAGAAATAACAGAGCGACTCAGATTTGCAAGGCCTAAAAATCAACCTCACAAGGAGATGACACTAAAATTCAACACAAGTGTCCCAATCATTTTCTAAATATACATGCACAATAAAGAAAATGGTAACAAAACTTAACCTCGAGAAGAATGGTGTTTCGCCTTTTCTGCGTGTCCTGTATATTAACATAAGTATCAGACTTCGAAAACAACAGATAGCAAACTAGATGAATATTGAGATTTGACTTCAGAATAAAACTTCCTGGATAATTTATTCAAAAGTTGATATTAATGCAGTAACATATGTTTTATTATTACATATAAGACCCTAATTCTTTTTAGAAAACAAAAGTGAACTAGATGAGTTTCCAGCCAACCCAACTGAGCCAATTATCACTTGTCTTGACCTGACCATGACCCGCCTGATTCCCACCTCTACCAGATCAGTTCTAATTACCTTTTCAGGATGATCTGAAGGACGGCTGAGATATTTCTTTTTACTATGTTTTAATCAAAAGTTCTTACTGTCCCACTATGAGTAACTATATCTGTTGATGTTAAATTAGCATCCGAAGATCACCGTATATTGTAGTTATCATTATCAAAGAATAACAAAGTGTAGGATAACAGCCCCCTACACAAAGCCATGGGAAACAACTTCCTACAAAAAGTGTAGTTAAGGCTGTGAACATCAGATCACGAAGCAATCCGGCCCCTACGCAAAGTAGGAGCGGAGCTAAGTCAAGCACCAGCTAGGCCCTTTATTATTTAAGGATACGATATGCAAAAAAAACCTCTCACAAAGTAGTTGCCAGGTCAAACTTTGCAATTTCCAAATTTAAAAAGATCACTAAATGCTTGTAATTACAGGTCACAAGTTCACAACAAACTAACCTGAATCCCGTCCTCTGTCCTTTGACCGGTGTCTCCTAACTTTGGCTTTTTCTCTATCTCTATCTGCTTCATAATCTCTCCCTCTTTCACGGTCACGAGCCTTGTGTCTATCCCTTTCTTTCTCTCTTTCCCTTTCCCTATCCTTTAACCGGTCAATGCTGGTATCTGTTACATGTTCTTTACTTTTTGAAACGGTTTCGTCTTTAACCTCCCCCTCAACTGGAACCTTCTGAATATCATCATCACTCTTTGTTGAATCTTTCAACTTACTAATTGATGCTTTAATTAGGGCATCTTGTGAATCAGAATTAACAGCTGCAGGAGACCCTTTGGGTGCATCTCTATCATCAAGTACTGGGGGGCCACTTGACGGAACTTCCTACAATACATACCAAAAACCTGGAATCATGTTGCTCCTAATATAAGAGAAGAAAAACAGAAGCAAGTACAGGTTTCATCTTGAACATGTACTTAACAGCTTAGTATGGGTTATAATTTCTATCTAGTGGGGTAAATATTAGAACATGTTAACAATGAAACTGGCTGAAAATGACTTAATGTCTATTAAAATTAAAATTCTTTAAACAATCTCTTTACTCATTATGCTTGATTGACTTATTAATAAATAGTTATTTAAAAATTGGTGGGATAACCCAACCCAGCCAAGTTACCATATTAAACAAACAGCTGCAGTGAGCCGAACCTGCTTCGGCCAATAACCCAGCATGTCCATTTTGCCAGAATTACACATTATGTAACAAACAGACATTACATAAAAGTTGACCTTGGGAATGGGTTGCGAAGGTGAATCGCATGGTCGATTAGACATTGAAAAAGAACCACCTTGTTTGCAAACGGGTATATACTGTGCCTTAGGTAGAGTGTATAGGTGAGCTAGAACTCTACAGACTTCATCAATACCCGTTTTATCAGCATCAAATGCTTTCCACCATGGCGGATTTTCAGGCAGGGGTACATGGAATCTACGGGCAGCAGCATATACAACTCCACATGCCACAACAGCACTCTTGAACCGCACACATAAAGTTGTGCGCAAGCTGTCCAAAACATAATATGATGGTCTGTGAAAATCTAGGGGAGACAAGACAAAGGGAACATTTTGACTTTTCAAGTCAGATAGATGAAACTCATACCTATCATTTGCAAGATTCCAAGCTTCTTGTCTCAACTCTGTGGGCGTTTCAAGGGTGGCAAGATAATTTGATATGAATTTATGAGGGTGTTCAACATGGCAGATGAAACCAAGCTCCCTCAATAAATGTCGTTCAGATCTGATCAAATCCATCTTTAATTCTGCATATTTCTCTGAAAACGCCTCTAAATGCTCTATAGGCAGATTCTCCCTTCTGCATTCCATTCTGTTAAAAACATTAAGGATATGCCTTGCTCTCCTAGGGTTTTCCTCAAGCTTTGAGGCAAGCAACACACAACCAGCTGCAATTCTCTGAGGAAATCACAAATATTAAAACACATAAGGTTCATTTGAGATGAAATAGAATAAGTTGTATCTGTATTGAAACAAAAAAAAAAGAAGCAAACCTTCACGTTGAAACGAACAAATGATTTCTTGCAGTAGAATCGATGAAATAGAACCTGACCCGTGGCCATAACTTGTTGTGGTCTGTGCAATATGTAGTTAAGGCCTTTTACGGTCCGATTATTAAACATTAAATGGACTTTTAGCGTAACTTTTATAGGGTTGCATGAAACTTAAAGAAAATATGTGAAGATTGCGAAAAGGATACAACTTAAGCAAAATGCCACTTTCTTGGATAAGATCACAGCCATATATTCTAAGTGTTGTTTCTGTGGCCTCGTCGATCCCATCTTTCCTAGAAGGTGTGTTCTGAAGTTGCTCATCAGTTAGATAGAATGTATCAATTGCTGTGTAAATCATAGTTCACAGAGGCTACACCTGTCAAATGGAACATACAAGTGCACAAATCAATAGCAATAGCATGTAGCAAACATATTAAATTTCATATAATATCAGGTGACATTATCAAAGAAGTCAAGTGTACACAATCACACCACATTTTAACGACCATCAAACTCTAACCTTCCAATTCAATGTGTATTATAATCTTTCAACAAAAAAACAGTGACAGTTGATAATATATTTCATTCCGAACCAGATTTAGGGTTAGAAATAGAGCATCGAAATTTGAAACGCAAGAGATAAACAACCAGATTTAGGGTTATAAAATCACCAACCGTGCCCTAAATAGATCAGGAACAATAAGAATTTCACTCAAAATTTAAGATTGTCAAGAGAAGTAAGAAACGTAGGGTAAGAGGGTTTACTGACCAGTAAAGTGGGCAGAATTGGGTCGAGAGTGGAGACCCTATGTGGTTCGTCGTCGATGGCAGTGGCCGGAGCAGCTGTCTTCTGATTGGGATGTGAATCTGCGGTGAGTAAGTCGGAGAGGGTGAAGATTGGCCGATGAATGAACGAACGATTCAGTATCAAAAATCAAGCTTTCATACAAAGACCGCCTGTAATATCGGATTCGGGTTAGATCCGTTTCGCCTTTCATACTCCTCGTATTTCATTATTACATTTCTAATTTCTAAGGATAATAACCGAATATGAACCTAATAAAAATATTCAAAACTCGAGATATTTGGGTTGCTGTAGGACGGGTATTCTTGGGTATGAGAAGATATGTGATTGCATCAATATATTTGTTCGATTAAACATGTTTGTTTACCTTATTATATATTCGGAATTATTTTCTTTTTAATTTAATTTATTTACAAATTATATTGGATATAAAATTATATTTTTGACCTTTTTACTTAATACTTAATAGCGTTTCTTTTATCTAATAACCATTTTTAAATTCAGGAGATTAAGCTTTCTAACAATTACATTATATAGTTTAATAAAACAAAATAACTAACATGATTAATTTTTAGCATGTGAGTGGATAGTGAGAATCGGCTGATGTAAATCAACAAGAATCGAATATGATGATTGAGTCAGTAATTATGTAGCGGAAATACATAAAACACAAATCATTGAATGCTGATAATACTCATAAATGTTTTTGTATTAATGATGGTGATAAGATTACAATGAATGCTAGGGTTTAGCAAGATATCGTAACTTGACACCAATGAAACATAAGACAAATCGAAGATTCTAATATTATGATTGTTTAATATCGATGCCTAAAAGTAAGATACTCTATTCTATTTATAGGCTGACAAAAGGCCTTTACAAAATTACTAAATTACCCTTGTACTATGCATCAGGAAACTAGTCTAAGTACAAAAGCCTAATAAGCAATTTTCTATTCATTTGCATTAACTAATGTGGATGACTTGTTCTTCATCAGCATTTCTTTGTGGTCTTCAGCATTGGTGTTTGGTCATCAACATTGACAAATGCAAATGAACAAACACTGAACATTAGCATTAGTTAATGTGGATGTGAAATACTTTGCAACATTTCTTTCTGGATATCTGCATTTGTATATGCGGATGAACAAACACTTGTCAGCATTTGTTCTTGGTCATCCGCATATACAAATGTGGATTGCTAACACTTGTCTTCTTCTCAAAAAGCCTTCACCCACATATCTTCTTGGACTTGTGGGAGAATACCAACGGAACAACCATCAACCACCTCTTGAATTGGCATGTATGATCCTTTCAGAGTCCAACAATACTCCCCCTAAGGATTATACAGTCTATGTACTTCAAGGGTTTGATGGTGGTTGAAGGTGTGATGATTTTGTCAAGTCTTGGATTGGTGAAGGAGCTGTAGTTGGTTCTGCCAAAGAAGGATCCAATATGGATTTGATGTGAATCCTAGGATCATAATAAGGAATTATCAGTAATAGATTGGAAACAAGTTAATGATTATGGAATGATCATTGACTAATGTTTAATTGTTTAATTAATAAATATCAAACTAAATAAATATTAATTATGAAAACAGAATGATATCAACACAATAAGTAAACGAAAAAGATTTTGTTCAAAAGAATTTCATTAAAACTTGTTAATGATTACAAATAAATAAACAATAAATGCTATGAACAAAGATTGCTTCAAATGTGTTGATGTTTGTGATGTATTAATGTGACGGCTGCTAGGGTTTGTGTTTGATTGATTGTGTGAATCAATGTGATGTGTTTTTCGTCTAGTCGCGCTAGTCTCCCTAGTCTCACGTGTGTTTATGTAAAACCTAGGACTCGTATTTATAGGCATTTATGTTTCTGTTAAGGAAACACTGAATCTCTTGGTTCATGATTGATGTGTTGACTTGAATCACTTGTATCATTTAATTACAAGTGTTTAGTCTCCGCAACTATGTTGTCTTCCGCAGGAGTTTGCTCTTCCGCATGAGTCTTCACTTGAACTTCAGAGTTGGTTAATCATCAGTGAATCTTTGGTCTTGTATTCTTATCCGCACTTATGTTCATCCATAGATGCTCTTCGGATGGAAATCTTATAAGAAAGATATCTATGAAAGAACACAAATGTTCATCCATAGATGTTCCTTACACTTAGTCAATTTTAGAAACTGACCAACTATAATGTTTGTACCTGCAATTATACACATAAATCACCACACATATGGGTTAACCTATAGCATAATGCATACATCAAAATAATGAATTACAATTATTCATTACAAGTATTGATTATAGTTTTAAGCCTATACAAAATGATATAGACCTATTGTTCCTAGATCTAACAATACTCCCCCTTAGGCTTAGACACTTGTAATCAAGTCTTCAAAACCAAAATCTCCTTGACCCTTGACACCATTTTCTTGTTAAAATATGACACTGCATCTTTTTTATCATCGTACTTGTACTTGATCTCCATTCTGCATACCTTTTGTAATGTCTCAAAGTTCAATCCCAAAATGTCTTCTTCTGTTATAAGAGTTTTCCATACATTGTTGTTGTGGACTATCTCCAACTCATCTTATTCAGACATTCTCAACTCACTCACTTCTTTAAACTTTGTTCCAATCAACTGCCCTGTTTCATACTTTCTTCTCTTATAAGCCTTGGCATGGAGTTTATTAATGAATTAAATAATATGCACATACAAGCATAGGTCTTTTTGGGCCTGATCATCTTTGAGTTTTGGGAAGAACTTATCATGTAGGTAAGAAGCGTAGCTTGACGCAGAAGTTTAATTTCAATTGGATCAAACAATCTGATACTCCTTGCTTTCTTCTTTTCTTAATTTCTAAGCAACACCAGCTCTTTAGTCTTCTCCATATATCCCCACTCTGTTATGGGAAGAGAGTATTGATTTCCTTCAATGATCTTGATAGGAGTTGTTTTTCTATTTGAGTATCCAACTCTCCTCAAGAATTCATCATCAACCAATGTGGAGGAGTTGGATTTTGATCTTCTTTGTCCTTGATTTCTTCTCTTGTGCTCAGCATCCTCCCTTCTTGCCTCTTTCAATACATCATCTTTGAACTTGGTTTTCAACTTGCCCACTGCCATAGAGAAATCTCTTCATCATAGTCTATCCCTTCTTCTTGAGTATAACCTTGTGCAATCAGCCTAGCTTTGTTTCTCATTTGGACCCTATCAAATGGTCCAAGTGATGAAAAGGCGAAGCAAGGTTGCCTTCAGAAGAAAATTCTTCTTCCGAAGGAAAAATAGCATCGGAAGCTAAAATTGTTAAAAATGAAAAGAACAAAAGAGCTCCCTTGAAACTACCCCAGAAGAAGACTACTTCGGAAGAAAAGGTGGTGAAGGGTTCTTCCAAAAAGAATGAAGCTTCGGAAGAATGTCATGCTGCAAAAGCCTTAAAAGGCTCATCCTCAATGATTAACCAAGGGATGGATTAGAAGATCAAGAAAGATACTGCAGCCCAATCCTCTTCTTCAAAACATCCGTTGAACCCCCATGTTTAACTTTTGGTTCAATTATGTCACTATCATTGAAAGTGCCCAAGACCAACAAGGCTTAGGTTTCCAATCAAAACTAATCATCTCATCTTATGTGCAGGGACATCCATATGACAAGAATAACAATATCTGGATCGTGGATAGTGGATGCTCCAGGCACATGACAGGGAACAGATCTCTCCTTCAATAATTTCAACATTATGATGGAGGTCCTGTCCAGTTTGGAGATGAGGCCGGAGGATATATTTATAGCAAAGGAAGTATATCCAATGGAAAGTTAAAAGTTGACAAAGTTCACTTTTTCAAACAGCTTGAACACAATCTGTTAAGTGTTTCTCAATTCTGTGATCAAAAACATCAAATGCTTTTCACAGAACATGAGTGCATTATCCTCAAACTAGGGATGAAAATTCCTCCGGAATTGGTGCTTCTTAGATCTTCCAGGAAAGGGGATGTGTACAAGTTAGATATGAATAATGCTTCCCCAATGGGTGAAATATCATGCTTTCTTTCCAAAGCTGATGGTGATGAGTCAACACTATGGCATAAACAAATGTGTCATGTAAATTATAAGACAATGAATAAATTGGCTAAAAATAACTTGGTACATGGTTTGCCTAAAAGGAAATTTTTTTACAAAGATAACTGTGTTGCATGCCTGAAAGGGAAGCAACACAGGGCATCTCATAAATCCAAAGTTGTTAACTCTATCACTGTTGATACATATGTCCCTAGTTTATGTGCTTAATGTAAAAGTATTTCATATCTTACACATATGTAATGAATGGGTTAAATGAAATATAATATGTGGTTGATGTTTATAATGTTTAATATTTCATAGTATTATTGTGTGTTAAAGTATAATGAACTTACTATATAGGTTTGAGGTTGTTGTGCATAGTTCTTAGTCAATAATGATTGAGAAATATGTTCAAACTTAGTCGTATGAGTCTTCATGCGAATGGACCATGCTTATGGACC
>BJCM01210936.1:0-10226 GCA_018326385.1 Flaveria bidentis
TATTATATGTGTGTGTGTGTTAATTGACATGTAATTGTATATTTTATAATATTATACATGTGTAAGTGTAAGCTTATCATGTACATTATGTAAATCTTTACTATTTACATATTTGTAAAGTTAAAACACATGAGTACATATAAATTATCACATATAAACTCATATAAGGATGTTAAATTTAATAATGATATAGTAATATATAACTGGGTATGAGAATGATATTCTCTATTGATGTGAATACACAAGGATCAAATATGTGATTGAGTTAGTAATTATATAGCGGAATTACACAATCACAGATCATTGAATGCTGAAAAATACTTATAAATGCTTTGTTTTAATGAAGTAAAACAAGTTACAACGAATGCTAGGGTTTTAGCAAGATATAGTAACTTGACACCTAGGAAACATAAGACAAATAGAAGATTCTAATATTCTGGTTATCCCAAGAGTAGCATTTTCTATTGTATTTATAGGCTGACATAAGGCCTATACAAAATGACTAAACTATGATAAAACTATAAATCAGAATTCTAGTCTAAGTACAAAACCCTAAGCAGAATTTGTATATGTTCATCCACCTTGACTAAAGCGGATGTCTTGTACTTCATCAACATTTCTTATTTTTCTTTAGCATTAAGGTTTGTTCATCATCATTGACAAATGCGGATGAACAAAAACTTAAAAGCAATTGTCTAGACTATCCACATTTGTATATCCGGATAAACAAACACTTGTTAGCATTTTCTCTTTGGTCATCCACATACATAAATGCGGATAGCCAACACTTGTCTTATTTCAGCAGAGTCTTCACCCGCATATCTTCAGTAGAAGACCATCAAACACCTCTTAAATTGCATGTATGATCCTTTCAGAGTCCAACAATACTCCCTATATGAATTACACAGCCTAAGTACTTCAAGGGTTTGACGGTGGATAAGGTTGTAAAGATTCTACTAGGTCTTCTACTAGAGCTTGGACTGATGATAATGTAGCTGGAGTTGGGTCTACCAGAGTTGGATACAAGATGGCTTTGATCATATTAGAAAAGTCCTTTACCTCAACCATCTTGTCTCTACTTAGAACATCTATCTTCATCTGGCTCATAGCATACACAGTTTCAACAGGAATCTGCCTCAGGGATATAGGCTCGAACACTGATACAGTGGAAAACCCATCCTTTTGAATTAGTAAAGACCCTTCGGCATCAACCTCTAGCTTTACGATGTTGCCCAACTGTAAAGGAATCTTTATCTTCTTTCTTTGCTCTTATTTGGAGTTTACCCTTTCATATGCCATATTTAGAATCTTGATAGATTTCAGGAAGATGTACATGTCTGTCTGTCCAAGCTTTTTGTTAATCTCCCTAAAATGTCTTGTGTAGATGTAGTGGATATGGGATTCATCTAGTAATCTAACCTCATATCCACTAAACAATCGGATTTCAGTTCCTTTTCCTCTCCACCTTCTTTCAATAACCAACTCATATGTTTTCTCATATAAAACACATTTGAGATTTGTTTAGTCTTATGAGATCCAGCCACCATTTTTGTCTTCTACAATTCAGTTGGTTTTACATTCAACTTTGGAAATACCAACTCTTCAACCCATTTAGTCTTTTTCTTCTTTTTTAAAGGATTCTGAAAAGTTTTGTCTTCTCTTACACAGATAGCTTTTAGTGATTTGAATTTGTTAGTTTTCTTGAACATCCTTAGTATGTCTTCAAACTCATATCCTCTATACATGGCTTTATGAGTTATCAATTCCAAATCAGCAAGTTCCTTAAGGTCATGAATCTATAGGGCT
Source organism: Flaveria bidentis (assembly GCA_018326385.1). Classification (NCBI taxonomy): domain Eukaryota; kingdom Viridiplantae; phylum Streptophyta; class Magnoliopsida; order Asterales; family Asteraceae; genus Flaveria; species Flaveria bidentis. The sequence goes on from BJCM01210936.1 coordinate 1,807, forward strand.
TTCACTAGAGCAGTGTACTCTGTGAAGAATTGAACCAATCTTGAGATCCTTTTTACCATGAACATGTTCTAGCCACTGTCATACTTCCATTCAATGATCTTTGCATCTATTTTTCCATGTGGAATAGAAACACCATGAATCATTTATAAAGTGGTTGGCGCTTCTTGCAGCTTCGGTTGAGAGGGCTCAACAAACCACTTAGGGTTCTTATGTAGTATGGGTGCCAATATATCATGATCTTTTGGAGTGAGCTGGATGTCCTGAGTTGATACCCTTGTCTTAGACTTTCTTCCTACAATTTGCTCTTTTAACTTCTTCAATCTTTCTTACTTCTCATTTATTAGTTTAAGGATTACAACATGGAAGGAATTATTTTTCATGTTTCCAAGTTTCATTTTAGTGTAGCTTTACTCAGAAAAGTAATCCTTCATTTCTCTGTTAGTCATACTATAGAGTTTTGGATAATATGATTGTGGAGCTTCAGACCTTTGAGATTTGATTGGTGTAAATGAAAATGGTGACTTGACTGTTTTCAAAGGCCTATCTTTTACTACTAGTTCATCAACCAGCTATCCTCTGTCAATCTCCCCTTTTTCCAAGTCTATAAATTCTACACTTATCTTTAGTTTTGCCTCAGCCTTTTATGTTCATCAAGAAATTAAGCTATTGCAGCTCGGCTTCTTGGATCATCATTCTGTTTCTTTGTCTCTTACCCATCTTCTTCAACATACCTTTTTCCTTTTGCCTTCTCAGTCAAGTACTTTCCCTTCCTGGAGTAAGTGTGAACACGGGATCTAGATGAAGAGGGAATAGATGATTCAGCTTCTTTCTTTTCTTTTTCTTGTTCTTTCTCATCAGCTTCTTCCTTTTCTTTGATTTCTTCACATAGTCTTCAAATGAGTTCTTTTTTGCTTATCAGACAAGGAGACAACCGGTACAATCTGTAAACTCAACTCTTTCTCTAATGGCACTTGAGAGTGAGAAATCACCATAATATGCTCAACCGGTGGTTTTAGGTCTTTGATCATTTCTCTAAGTTCAACTTCCTTATCATGAATTTCTTTAGAAAGTTCATATAAGTACACAACCATTTCCAGACTTTGTCCTTCTTCTCTAATATCACTAGATTTAGCTTCCTCCACAGACTCAGTTGCCTTTTATTTCTTTGCAAGTGGAGAGTCATCATCATTACTATCACTCTCACATAAGGCATTATCATCTTCTTTTGATCCTTCTTTATCAATTTCATTGACCTTCTCTTTTTCAGACTCATCATCTTTATTTTTTTTATTCTTTGGCTATCTCCTCTTTGATTTTGATTAACATTTCCAACTTTGAGACTCTTTTCAATATAATCTCAATTTGTTTATGCAAATCAGCAATGATATCAGTTTGAACCTCAAGAAGGTTCTCTTTTTCATCCATGGCAAGTGTCTGTATAGTAATAGTGTCTGTCTATCTCTTTGTTTGTATCTTCCTTTATAGACTCATATTTTGCTTTAAGATCATTGAGTTCCTTCTCTTTCTTATCTAACTTCAGAAGTCTATCTCTGATGATACCTGACTTTCTATCAAGCAATTTCTCCATCCTTACCACTTTAACCAACAATTCTGAAATCATCTCATCTTTCTCATCAAGCTAATTAACTTCAAATTCAACATTACTTTTTGAAGCCCCTGCCTCAAATTGAGCTTGTCTCATAGCCATCTTTGTTGGATGATGCTCCTCATCCGAAGATAACTTATATTCATCTGAAGAGCCGGTAGATTCACCAGACTTAACAGGTTAAGAAGCAACAGGAGATGAATGAATGGGAGAAATATGCTGATTGTGAACCAAAGATATAAGAGCAAAATGAATGGGAGATGGTATAAAGGTGAAGCAATGTCAACTTCATGAATAAAAGACCCAGTGGTAGATCATCACATACATCCACTTATGGTGACACTGGCCTTTGTCCTTCTTGAGCTTCTTCAGCATGCTTATCAATACGTTGTTGATCAGAAGCAACTAGTTGTTCTTCTTCATCATCATGCTCATCAACAGGAGCTACTTCTTCTCCTTTTTAAATATAAAAACGATGTGAGTAATGTAAGATTGGGTACGAGAAAATGATATTCTCTGTTGATATGAATCAACAAGGATCGAATATGATGATTATGTTAGTAGTTATGCAGTGAAATTACACAATCACAGGTCATTGAATGCTGAAAAAACTCATAAATGCTTTGTATTAATGAAGTTAAACAAGTTACAATGAATGATAGGGTTTTAGCAAGATACGGTAACTTGACACCTCTAAAACATAAGACAAATTAAAGATTCTAATATTTTGGTTGTGTCAAAAGTAGGGTTTTCTATTCTATTTATAGGACATAAGGCCTCTACAAAATAAATAAACTACCATGAAACTATATATCAAAATTCTAGTCTAAGTACAAAAACCTAAGCAACATTTGTATTTGTTCATCTGTATTGACTTATACGGATGCCTTGTACTTCATAAGCATTTCTTCTTTGTCTTTTGCATTAAGGTTTGTTCATTAGCAATGACAAATACAGATGAACCAACACTTAGCAAATTTGTCTTTTATGCATCCGTGTTAGTTAATGTGGATGAACAAAAACTTAAAAGCATTTGTCTAGACTATCCACATTTGCATATGCAGATAATCAAACACTTGTTAACATTTGTTCTTTGGTCATCCGCATACACAAATGCAGATAGCCAACACTTGTCTTCATCCAGCAAAGTCTTCGCCCCCATATCTTCTTAGACTTATGGGATTTCACAAGCAGAATAACAATCAACTACCTCTTGAATTGGCATGTATATTTGAAACTTTTATTTTATTGTTTTTCTTGAGTTTTTAGAGTTCTTACAAAAATAGGAGTTTTTTTTATTTTTATCCTTATATATTTACACACACACAGACATATATATATATGTGTGTATATATGTATATATATATATATACAATGGTCCTATATAAAATTTTATATGTTTCGGAACCGAACTATTCGACTTTTATAAATCACTATTCGAATCAAGTCCGAAATGGAAGAAAAATGTGACGGTCGGAGTTAGAACACAAGTAGTGGAATTAATCATACAGAGATGTAATTCTCATTCAAAAGTGAAAGTATCATGCAAACATATTCTTGCAAACGTTTTTAACAATTAAAACATACTTTGTATTCTAAATTCTACACACATGAAATAATAAAATAATTAAGAAATAACTATCAAGTTAATATTGAGTTTAATAAATGAATCACAAGCCAACCTCGAGTTTTCAATATAAGGCTTAAATGAGTTGAGCTCAAGCTTACCATTGTCATCACTATATAAAAAGACAAACACAAGATCTAAATTAAACAATGTTAGGTTATTAATGGACATGATTAAAAGAATCAATTAATTATCAAATAAAGATCCTACTAAATAGATCTTGATTTAAGAGTGGAGTGAGGAGTGTGGTTGGGTTTTAGCAATAAGTGATATGTATGATAATTTAAAAGGTTATAATATTTAGAGGAGCATGCATCATTAAATTTATCCATGATCATATAAATTAAAAGTTGATTTGATTGATGTGACTTGTCTCGAGACTTTAAATTTAACAAGGAAATGTAATATCAATAATTATTACAACACTTACCATATAATATAATATAAGCTTTAAAGGAATTAAAAAAGAAGTTTGAATATATGTCTACAAATGTATGATATAACATAAATGCCTTTACATAAAAGAATTCTTAGCTTTTGATAGTTTCACCTTTATCCATAAAGTTTTTAATTTTTATTAAATTTGTTATAAAGATAATCATTATAAAAATTATTACTAACATTGTGGATAATCATATTTCATATTGATTATAGAGTCGATTTCATGTTCTGCAATATATATGTATGATAAACACTATGTGTTGAAAAATATGAATGAATTAGTTTCCTTTTCCAACTTCTTTTTTGTTTCTCCTTAACTTTTTATACATTATCAGCATGAGAGTCTATATAAAGAACTTATTCAATAGTTTAATCTCTCTACTCGTGGTGTTGAACTTTCTACTCTTGATGGTGAACCATTGTTGTGTATTTGATTCATTGAAACCCGTCACACAACCAAAGCAACTACCATTGTTTCCGTCAAGCATCACGTATGTTTCTATTTAATAACAAACATTATTTTTTGTTGCAATTCACTTGAGATGAGCCAAACAAGAATTAGACAAAATATATAGTCACTTCCCCTCATGATGATGCCCTCCACCATATCTAGGTTGCTTTAAATGACACATATATGTACTGCATGTCTATCGGTCCCTAGATCTCCACAACTCGATGATTTTGTTACCAAGTCAGGTCCGAACATAACCTATTCTTTTCATAATATGCTTAAATCACTAGAATATTATTTGAAAAACCTCTTGATATCCCTATTTATCTCCATACATCTCTCTTTACCATTCTTCAAATCCTTTGCCAACTCGATTCCAAATGGTTGTTGTTGTGACATCCATCACTAAAACAGGTGTGTTGATTTGACTTTAACAATTAATTTTGACTTTGATCATTGGCTTTGAATTTAACCATTGACTTTGACTTTAACCAAACTATGGTCTTTAACTTGGAGGTTAATTTAATGTTGACTTGAACAGTGATTAGTACTTTAGACACATGTAGAGACACTAAGTACTTGAATTGTATGTTTTAGGCCTAGAGTAGACTAACATGACCTAGAATTTGTGATATTAGTTGTTCATTGGATTGGACTTGGCATAGTGGTTTCATGCCTAGAACTGGACTAAGAACTTATGAAACGTAAAAACATAAAATTTATCTTAAAACACTTTTAGATTCGAACACTAGTAAACTTTGTCTAAAGTTACTAAATACACATGATTTAATCAATCTTCATAAATCGAACCAAATGATGAATCGTACGACTGAAATGTTCATCGGTTGGATCGGTTCAACCAGTCAAACCGGATATAAGAAAAGGATAATTTTACTAACTTAGCTTTAGCAAACTAAAATTATATGGGATGTGTAAATAGAGATTATAAAAGATTAATTATGTTATGACTACTTTTTTTCAAGGATGTAAATTGAAATGTTTACAAGGGGTAAACTAAAACAAATACAATTAAAGTTAAAAACTTGTATAAAAGTTTTTTTTTCTCAGCCATCTCACATGACCCATCTTTCTCTACTCAAAACCTCGGATCCTGTCTTTCACTCTCTAAGTTTTAGTAAGAAACTAAGAAATTAATTATCCTTGCAACAACCAAGTTTCTGCCTCAAACATTCGAGTGCCACGCTTAGCTTAGATAGGCTTCGAGGCTCTAATCACCACCACCAACAACCCCTTTGACTAGATATGACAACCGACTACTCATTTCGACTAGATCTGCTTCTACTCCATTCATTGCACTTGAATCTATTGTTCAGATCTACAAATCACAAGTCTAGCTGTTCACAACCAACAATCCAACCGGAAAATCACAACAACCGGTTGGTTCAACCTCAAAACCACCCAAACACAAGAACTGAACAGCCAAAACAATTTGTTGGGGTTTCATTGGTTTGTCCGTTCGGTCCAATCCGGCCCTCAAAACATTGAATTTAATCAAAAATGGAATTAAGATAATTAATATGTCGTATAGTAGCTCAAAACTCATAAAACGTGAATTTGGGACAAAGACAAGACATGAATAGATCATGAATTGAAAAGTGGGTCGAGAGAACCAGGGCCTTTCCTTGGCCCTATAGTTGGCCGTGAACATTAAGGAGGGAACCCTCTTGTTTTTCTTGTTGCAGTCTTCTTCTCCAAGTCTTTTTCTAGAAATCATGGCCAACAACTATCTCTCTTTATCTTGTGCTTCAATCTCATTGACCAAAATCATCAACAACTAGGTGGATTTTGACCTAGTATAATCATTTGGTTTTGGTTCTTGTGGAAGTCTCGATCATCTAAGCGTTTTACGACAAGTAAATCGCTTCATTTGATAATTTATTTCTTGTCATTCTTGTTCTTGATGTTATTCATCAAAATCATAATCTAATGTTCATCTTCTATTGAATATTATGGTCAGGTCATGAAGGATTTCACTACACACTATTTGGAATATCATCAAAAACCATAAACCCTAGTTGTATGATTCTTATCCGTGTTTATATTCAAATTGGTTGTAGTCCGTAGTTTGTTGGTCTTTATTAGAAACTCGGATAAATCTTTTCGTTAAAATATTGTTTAAACATTCATTAAATGGGTAAACACAAATATACACGTTATGAGTTGAACCTTGATGTTAATCAACAAAATACGCAAACTAATGTCACTAAAATTATTTAACAAGATGGAATGGAAATCAATGGTTAATTATTTTTTCTAAATCAATTGGATTTTCAGGTCTACTATGGCCATGAATTGTGGGATTGAGAACGAAGGATAATGGTTGTACACTAGATAGTTAGCTATTAGAAAATTTGGTCAATTTATACAGGTGATAACTTGGTCATACAAAATCCAAAATGGATGAATTTTCAGTCAAAGATTAAGTTTAAAAAGTTTACTTTTCAACACAAGTAGTTTCCTCGAAACCATGAAGTTTCAAGCCCCAAACATATTATACAAAATGATTGGCCAAAACTGAATTTTCTTGCAAATTATTGGTCCGACTCTAGAAACACAATCTCTCTCAAATATTCACCAATATGACGTAATTTTCTCTAAAAAATTAAATTTCATATGTTAGCTTTAAAATCCAATTGGTCTCGCATCAATCCTGTAGGACTGGTGAAGGATGGTCACTTACAACACAACAACACATGGATGAGAATATACTTAACTTAATCAAATACTGAACTGGACTAACCACAATAGATGATACCAAGAACACAAGTAATTAACTAAGAGACAGAACAAGAGAACAAGATACACAAGTATATGGTTTTCAAGATTGCAGTATATTGCTTTCTCAAGTTCTATTACAAGTGTTACAAAGCATAAAAGAAAGTTACAAGAACCTGAAATACTTATGCTACATTCTACAGCCGGCCATACTTTGAAGGCCAGCTGGATACAATTGACTAGACACAAAGTAATATTAATTGTAGAGTTAAAAGGCAGATTGCCTTTTGACTAGTGACTATGAGCTCACATCCTTATCTATTACAAAAAGGATAAAGTACATGAAGTAGAAAGTTACAAACTCAAGACCCTAATGTACAGTTAATAAAAGCATGGACCTTTTCACTAACTCATGTAAGTTGGTGACATTACAGAGTTGCAACGGAAAGGGGTCTAGCTTTATGGAAAAGTACATCAGATAAAGCATGATGTTAAAAGTCTTCGGAAGAAATCTGTCTTCAAGTGTTGGCTTCGGAAGACTTTGTCTATTGAAGCTTCGGAAGACTTCATCTTTGGCTTCGGAAGATAGTTCAGAAGATTTCACACTTACAATATTTATGTTGCATGTGTGAAACTTCCGAAACATTCTTCTTCAGTGTACTTGTGCAGCATGCAGGAGAGACTTTGGGTGTTTGGGTTGCATCAGCCTCTTCATATAATCTCTACAAACTCCCTGCAGGATCAGTTAATGTCACTTAACACTTTGTTTTTCTCTCAAACACACTTGAACTACACTCGGATGAAGGCAAAGTCTATAAGAGTTGATCATAATATAATAAGTAGTAAAGAACACAAGAAGTAATTTTCAAGGTACTTGCGTATATTGTTTCTCAACTCAAAGGTTACAAGACTCTTACAAGCATCTGTTATGAGTTACAATGAGAAACTATATATAATACTACCTACAGCCGGATATATTTTGATATCAGGTGGGTTCCTACAACTAAAGCAAATACTACAAATCTATAGTTTAAGGTATATCAGATAAAGTCTTATTTAAGATACGGTAGTCAGGACATGTCCCTGACTTACCTTTTGTCACCAACTAAAGTTGGTTTCTTGTACTATCATAATAGGTAAACAGTGGAATAAAGTATGGTCAACTACATGGCTCTTTGAGAAAGCGCCATGCAGTATCAGAGGTCTGCAGCGGAGTGTCAGAGACCATACTTATGTCCACTGGTTCATAGCAGTGTCTTCCGAAGGTTAAATGGCTTCGGAAGAACAAGTACTTCTGAAGCCACTTATACTTCGGAAGAGGCTACTTCTTCCGAGGCTTGAGGACTTCTTCCTTTCTTCATACTTCGGAAGTAGTCATCTGACTTGGACTTGATCTTCAGAAGTAAGTTCTTTGACTTCGGAAGTAGAGTTTGTCTACGGAAGTTGATCTTTCACTTTGTCTTTGGAAGAACTCTACAACCTTCAGAAGTTCCACACTTGGCTTCGGAAGCCTTTGTAAGTAGCACCAAAATTTGACTAAGTGATTTGGTATTGGTTGC
>BJCM01210937.1:0-14125 GCA_018326385.1 Flaveria bidentis
TTGAGAATTGCTAACTGCTTTCTTACTCTTGTAATTGTCTTAGCTATATCAATGAACTGTGAATTTGTTGATACTGCTTGAATCGATTACAATTGTTTGTGTTTCACTTGAATTGTTCACTTAAAATCATTACAGATTGTCTCAATTGATCCTATCAATTGATATCGGAGCCTATCAACTGGTTCTGATCCGATCAATTGCTCTATCACTTTCTTTTCCAAAACGTTCATTCAGATCTGCCCATATTTCTGATGCTGTGCCGGCGTATTTCACGCTATTTCGTATGTTCTTCTCCATGGCGGTTATCAACCAACCCTTTATCATCGCATCCACCCTCATCCATGGCATGTAGTCCTTCGAAGATTTCTCAGGTTTCTTTATCGTTCCATCAACGAATTCTATTTTGTTTTTTGCGAACAGGAAATTCGTCATCTCTTGACTCCAATCTGCAAAATTACTATCGGTGAGAACTTCGTTAACATGGAGTTGTTTTGGGTAGTCCGATGGATGAAGGTAATAGGGTGAGTCATATGCGATCCCACCGCTAGAACCTTCACCATCTTTGTTTTTGTTTTGGTTTTCATCTCCTGCCATCGTGGGAATAGAAATCAAGAGCTAGGTTTCGAAGCCTGCTCTGATACCATAATGTGATTTGACAGAAGATGAAGGGGAATTGTATTATTGCTTGTATCTATCCAAGAATACAAAATAAATAGAGGAAAAGGAATCACAAGAAACGGAAACAGATCCTCTAAATATGGAGAGGATAGCAATCAAAGATAACAAACAAAGATAAAAGATTTATATTCAATAGTTTGTCTGTAAAAGTTTTTACCAACCAACGGTGATGATCCGTTGAAGATGTATGCAGCAAAAATTGGTTCATATTTGCTTATAGAAACCTAGCTAGTCGTCTGGAAAATAATCAGACAAAATCGGTTCATGATCTTGCTTTTTGTATCTTCATATGTGCCTTCAAAATCTTCTTCCTCTTCACTAGCGTTCTTGTCCTCATCACTATCATCTTTGAAGACCTTTCCGTGACCGGACAAATGAGTTAGATATCCTAATTCACCTCTCTCAAACTATTGAATGGCTTACCCTTCATTGATTTGAGAATTCATTTTCGTCATTATCATCAACAACGACTTCATTAACATGTCATTCTTGTCTACATATCCCTTTGATTTCGTCTTAACAACAACCTAACAAAGTTTTGAATCATTTGTCTTTAAAGAATACAACGCATAAAATACACATGTCTTGCTTGTGATGCTAGAATGAATGCATCATTGATTTTTAACCTTAATTTGAATTTTATATCAACCCAAACATCTTTTAGATCACTCTAATTACCCCTTGGCACGTCACTATCATACCATATACACTTGAAAGCACACGATGCAACGACAAATAGTCCGGTTACTAAACCTTAATAAAATATTAAAGCTCTTATTACATGAGAATTACACATATAAACCCCTAAAAGGCTAAAACCAAAATAATCTAAGTCAACGATATATTTAGCCAAAACATACAAGACTTCCAATTCTTCGCCAGCATTAGCTATAACACTATTACATCATTTGATCTTCACTTATTGGTTCCATCCATGTAAAATCGGACATACGAAGATCAAATTGATCGATAACGAATTGTCTTTGAATCGAGTAAAAGACCAAATTGTTTCATTTAAGCGTTTTTGCAGATTGACCACCTTTCTTTCTAGAGAAAATCCCACCAAGTGAAGGAATAATGGTTTTTCTTAAGGTTTTCTTCTTGCCTAAAGAAGGGCTTGTCGTTTCTTGCACTCTGGGTACTTCAACCATTACTTTGGTTAAAGAAGGAGGGCTAGCAAACTTTACAGACCTCTTCTTTTCAAACACCGCGTATTCATCATGCTCATCATCGCTTTCTTCCTTCTCCGGATAATTTACTTCGACTTTGATTGGATTTTCAATGAATTTGATCTCTTCTATCTCCTTATCAACGGGAGAGAACGGTTTTTGGTAATAGGGTTCTTGTTTCGACTTTAGTTGTTTCAGCTCAGACTTGGTTTCTTCGAGTTCTTGTTTGAGTGAAGCGAGGTAGTACGCCATGCATGTGTCCTCTTCTTTTGCTTTTTCTAGGGTTTGTTTCGTCTCTTCAAGCTCTGCTGCTATGGCTCCAACTTTTGTTCGGTATTCATAGTTTTTTTCTCCTTCAACGATCGTGGTCTATATATCAAGATGATTTGCATATATGAAATGACCATATAGATGTATCAAAGCACAAATTAAGTACCAAATTTGAGTAATCATTGTGTTCTAGGTTAAACTAGAGATGTAATGCATGTACTCATAACATAACAAGCAAATGTTCAAAATATGCATGTAATATCGTATGATGTTACAATCACTACTAGAAAATTAGTCACTTGCTACCCAAAATTACCAGCAAACGGTCACAGATAGCAATATGTTTCGTGACAGAAAAGACTGTCACAAATGCCAGTTTTTTTGTAGTGAATCATCTAAAGCATTCTAAAGATATTTAAATTAGAGATTTAAAGGGAATTAAGTAAACCTGTTTGAGCATCTGGCCGGCATAGACCTCTTCTGCTAAGACTTTTTCTCCGAACAACAAGACAGCTTCTTTAACCGACTTAAAAGGACGTCGTGTATCGATTTCTACCCTTCCTCTCACCACCAATCCTTCCTCCATAGGCTCCATGATCGGTCTTTAGTTTCCAAAAACCCTAATATTAATGTAATTATAACACCCACATGCATGCATAGACTTAATTAAAGGTGTAATTGAGTAATAATGGAAGATATAATGGGGAGATCGAGAGAGTTGAATAAAAAGAGGGTATCTTTGCGTCCACTTCACTATATAATTCTGTTAATGGAGGGTGATGTTTTTAGTTTGGTGGTTGCACCGTCTTATTCCTTTTTTATTCATCTAATTTCTACCACCATCCCTACGTACACATACCATCAAATCCAAAACAAAAACTCAATATATAATAAAACCTTAATTAAAGGTCCCTAGAGCCCTCTTCTTCTAATACACTTATTATTCGAAAATCAAATGTCTAGCATAGTTGTATTTTACCTTGTCCTATTATTTAACTGTGTATAATAGGAAATAAAAAAACCAACAATAGTGGTAAGAACCAAACAACTTTTTACTACATTGGTTTATCTATGAGTAAAAAATTAGGACTTCAAATTACAAGAAGGCGACAATGCTGAATACTCTTATTAGTAAAAAAGTTATTGGTCCAAAGAGTCAATAAACCCATATATAGACCCCTCTAGTTCCGCTCATATATAATATAGCTAGTTAAATTTATTTTCGATAGTACATTTTAGTTAGTAGTGTAGAGTTTAGGTTAAATAAAACTAATTGAAACTGGAGCATGACAATGAAAAATGAACCTTACATTAGATAAAAGTTAAATTGGAAATGTAATGAATAGGCAGCTAGCGCTTGTTGATATTAAGATTAAAATTATGATAATACGCATTCAGATTAAGAAAAAGAAATTATGCCAATATGGATAAAGGCTACATTAGAATTGTATTGAAAGAAAGATCAAATGCAGTTATTTTGTAGGTGCCCCACTCAATTTTAATTGTCTTTTCTTGTGATTTTGACCCTTCTCCTATCCCACTCTAATCTTGTCCCATAAACGCATCAATGTTTTGGTCTAATTTTAGGTGATTTTGTCTTTTGAACCAGCAAATAATTTGACATCAGGACTATTTGTTATGATGGTATTGCGTTTTTATATTTTAAAGTCTGATAAAGATTGGTTATTAGGTACATATCAAAATTCATATTATATATATTCTATCAACTATATATATATGTTATATATTTTTTAATCAGATAAAATTACCTAGTATAAATTACCAATAAAGTGGCATCTTTGTCCGTTAATAATTTATGATCATCAACCCGAAAAGAAAAGTTAATGAAAGTGATGCAATTAATAGGATAGTGAGATTGTAACTAAATGATCAAGAAATATATTTCATGTAAGGTATACTATATAAAATAGCATTAAAGTTATATTTTTCTATTTGTATCAAATTATGCGAACTACTAGGTTCATTAGATTAATAGATTTTTGTTTTCAAGAAACTTAACGAATGAACTGAATGTGAATGTATAGAGTGAAAAAGAAATTTTTCTTTTTATTTATTTATTTATTTATTTATTTATTTATTTATTTATTTATTTCTCTTCATGTTTTCTTTCGTAACAAACTAGGTTTTGATACCTGAGCACATGGATATGGATGTCAAATTCAGATAAATTATGTTCTAAAACAAAATTGAAAAATTGACTTTCAATAACAATATAACTATAAGATTACACATTATAACTATAAGATTACAGGATAGAGTTATAGTAAAAAATTATTTAATAAAAAAAGATAAAAAAGATTCTGATTTAACATGTGTCATTCTATTATTTTATATGAGAGGATATTTCGGTCATTGTGTCAAATACGTACGTTATTGTATCTCATACATTAGATTATTGTGTATAATACGTCAAGTCATTATGACAAATATCACTTAATTATGCCAAATACTTTTTTATCGTAGTGTTTTATGTTTAATATCATTTTGTATTATTTTTACCATCGTGCTTTTCAATAATGTTATTATTTATTTGTTTTTCGTAAATCATAATGTTCAAGATAAGATAATGATGAGCAAAAAAACATAATGAGCCATTTTAAAGTTGTTTTTTTATATATTATCTAAACTGCTTATCTTATTATTGTGTTTTATAAATATAAATTAAATATACAATAGATCAATGTGTTTTTCAAAACTTATCGTGTTTAGGATAATACAATAATGAAGAAAAAACACAATGAGTTGTTTTATTATTATGTTTGTTATCTTATCATTGTGTTTTATAATTAAAAATACACAATAATATTATTCATCCATGTGTTTCTCAAAACTCATATTGTTCATGATAACACATTGATTAGCAAAAAAACACAATGAGTCATTTTTATCATTGTGATTTACGTTTTATTTATTTTTTGTTTTGTCATTGTTTTTAATGCATAAGATTTATTAGTTGTTACTTTATCATTATGTTTTATATAATAGATATACATAAAATTGTTATTTATTATTATATTCTTTTAGAATTCACTCATATCGTTCTAGATAAACAAGTGGTATTTAGAAAACTACATCAACTTAGAAAAATACACATTGAATCTCACTTAAGACACAATGACGAATAGAATTTATGTGAGTTTAAAAATTAAAAAATGTTATCTTTTTATATAATGATGATATACTCATTTTAAAAATAGAAAAACACTCATTTACTATGACGGATTATCGATAGATTAGATTTGAAATGTTTACCAATGCATTACCGATAGATGATACTCACTGACAAGCCTAGAAGAGCATCTTAACCGAAATCTTATCCTTAATATCACCGAGCAACTTACAAGGGCTAGTTTATTAGAATGTTATTCCCAAGAACAACTAAATACGGATATATATGTATATATAGGTGAGATATTAGATGAAAACCATGTTTATAATTGAAAGTCGTAAAAAACCATTACCCAATCACATAATTTATAATTTATATAACTTTTTAATAGTATAAAGTATATTTGAATAAACTTCAACCTTATATTTTAAAATCATTATATATTTTTTATTTTCGACTCCAAGGAACGACAATGACGACGAAACGACTTACGTATTAATTTGTATATGTTATATGCACGTAACTCTAACTTATACACTTGGTAACATGTACGTATGTATACACAACCCCTATACGTACGTAACTCTTAGTTGTGCACTTTGTAACATGTACTTACATATATGTAACCCTAGGTTTTTATGGTTTTTCATTTATAACATGGAATCCATATCCCACACACACACACAAACACACATACACACACACACACACACATATATATATATATATATATATATGTGTGTGTGTGTGTGTGTGTGTTATTATATTTAATTTATAAATGTGCTTGAATGATGTAGTGTAGGAGGATATATGAGTGTTTTGGAGGATGAACATTAATATGATGTGACGACTAACGTAATACGTTTGTGGTGTTTGAATGGTTTAGCGATAATGTAATACGTTTGTGGTGTTTGAATGATTTAGCGTTATGGATGTTCTAAATTGGTTAACTATATTAATTTATTCATAATAAAATTCTTTGATTTTATAGGATGATTCAATCATATGAGAAAAGAAAGAATGAAGGTATTGATTGCTATATAAACTTTTTGCAAACTTATCTATGAGACTTGTAATAACTATAACGAGCTGGTATTTTAACTAGTCGTAATTCCTATGTAATTAAGGTGCAAACTATAACAAATAATGTTTGCCTTATTACAAAAAGGGAAAAAAAACTCACGTGACCCGACTCCGGTACAAATAAGTACCTTGTGGTTATGTAAGTAAGAACGTATCACTTGCAAATAGTAGATGTGTCGCAAAATAAGAGCATACTTTTGCTATCTAGAGTTCTAGGTCTTTTATATTTATTTAGGAACAAATGAGATTGTAGTCTATTGTAACGACTCTTTCATTTATGAGATATTATTTGTTTTAAATAAGATTGTCCTCATTAATACGTTGTAGGTAATGTCATGACTTGCATTTAATGACCTTGTAGTTGTCTTTGGGGCGTCCTTTTACCTTGTTAAAGAGATGTCCATATGATATCGGTCTAGGATAGTGGTTACTTCATCGGGAGGACAATGACCATTAAGCGATCGAGTAACACCACATATGACTAGTGTGTAATGTAATTACTTTAAGAGTATATGTAATGCAACGTGAGTGTAAGCGGGGTGAATACAACATAACACCCACACTCATGGAACACCGCACCTTGGTTCTATGAGTGGGCCGTGAGCATGGTCAGTATAGGATGCGTCACAAGCGTTGGAGGGAGGGGATAATCATTTTGGATGATATTTGAGAAAATGGAAAAGTACTTAATATTCCAAAAAGCGTTTAAAAAATATTGAATTATATATTTTTTTCCCATAACTCTCGTACTCTTCTTCTATCTTATTATCTTTAAAAACTCAAATCTCCATCCACCACCGTGTATCCATACCACACATTTACTCTAATCATGTCATTTAATCAAATGATGTTGGAATGAAGATTGTTTGTTGTTGTGTAGAAGGGTTTAATCAACTGATGTTGGAATGAAGACTGTTAGTTGGAATAAGCACGGTTAAAATCGATGTTTTTAAATCGCACACAAGTTGTTCGATCATATGCCTCAATGAATGACATTAAATATTGCTAGCTCTTATTAAAGAAAGTCATGGTCAGATGCACATGGTCATATTTGAAGCCTCAAGTCATGGTCAGATCGAAAAATAAGCAATCCCAAACACCCCTTAAGAAAGGCCGTGTAAGGCCCCTTCTTGTGAGTGTTAATTTTAGTTGGTACACCTCTACCCACGCCCCATCCAAGACGACTTCGACCCCTCTAAACCAGTATGACATAACTTTTACTTATGTCTCATTTGTAAACTAACTCTTATTCAGGCTCATCACTTAACTTGGCTCTTAAAAATTCAAGTTGGTCACTTTTACTTTAATTGTTTTTCATTTGGGTAGTCAATCATTTTTTTTACTGTAAAGCTAACTGACTTGTACTTGATTTATACCTTCTACCTATTCTCTGTAGAATTCAAAGACAAAAACTACTACATTTCATTAACTTAAAATACCTGACAAACAAATGAGTATAAAATTAGTTACATATGTATGAGTTTATTTTCTTAATTTCTACCTGCGAATTTTCTACTTGCTAATTTTCATGTATATGAATGAGCTTTACGTATTTCATAATGTAGAAAAGAAATTTTGATTTTTTCAACGGCTCTTGTTTGCCACCGAAAAAGTTTGAGTTGACCCAAGACTCTCAATTCTTCTAGATAAATTGTAAAGTAAAATATCACAAAGTTATCATTCATTCACATACCACTTTGACAAACCTCAAATGTTCAACATCAATCCTTGTTTTAATCAAATCAGATATCAATTTAGAACCAAACAAACACAATAAGAATTCAACTTCAGAACCTACACCTTAGAGAAAAAACAAAAACTAAACAGTTATTGGTGTCACAAGAAAGACAACCAAAGCAATCATTCACTTATTACAGATTCAAAGAATCCAAACCCTCTGCATATCTCAAATGCTTCCCTTTGATGACGATGTCGACGAAGACACCTCCCCTTCGGGTTCCCCATCGCTGTCATACACAAATCTTGTGTGTTTCCCAGTGAACTTAGCAGGTTTGTTGACACTAATTTTGCTCATCCCTTCACACAACTCATCCACCACCGCATCTTCATCATCCGTATTGTCTTTATAGTACTCCTCACTGGTGCTTGCATTCACCTGAACCGACCATAAGGATGAATTGGAATCTTGGTTCATCAGCAGAGAGTTACAGTAAGATGCATCAGAATCACGCGATTTCTCCAAGAAATCCGTGAACAATGACCTTGTTATCACATTCTTTTCGTCGATTTCACCCTTGTCTCCTTCATCACATTCAGCAATTACCTCATTAAGCATCTGTATTCAAAAACACCCAAATTAAAAGAACTCCCAATTTCAATAATCCTCTGATTAACAACAGTAGGGTAATGCATCAAACCTGAGTAAAATTGTAATTTTCAGCAACAGGAGAGACAGTAAATGATTCCAAACCATTATTGTTAGCAGTACAGAAGTTGTAAAGTTGTGGAGTATTAGCAGGTGTTGGTGCAAGAACAGCGGATGGCGAGTTTATAAACCGTTTATAAATTGAAAGATTGGGTTCAAAACAGATCTTTGAAACCACACCTTCTTCTTCCACTTTCTGCAAGAGGGTTTTCACTTGACCCCTCAACAGAGTCTCTCCGGATCCAGGAGTCGTGCTGTTAGAAACCATCATCCTCTTCTTCGAACATCTCGACGAAGGAGTCTTTAAACTCCCCATTGCAAGCCCAACGATCGGTGAACCGTTTGTTATGTCAATCAATGCTGATTTTTCTCTTTCTTGATGTTTTGATTTCAAAACACCCTTGTTAGTAGACTCTTCATTCTCCACCCCTGAAAACACAACCTTTGAGATCAGAAAACGAAACCCAAATGATAAAATTACTCTAAATAGAGATGAAAACACATAAGATGATCAGAAAACTTACTTGATGACATGGGTGTGGTGTTCTTCTTGTTGTTGTTGTTGTTTTCGACAGCCATATTCAAAGCTTGTGATCTTGTGATTCTTCTTGATGACAGTGGAGTCTCCATTCTAACCCTTTTATGTTTCTTTCAAATCGATCAAGAAATTATCAGCGGAAACTTGAATTGCCGCCGGAGAATTGATTTACGAAGCGATTAGGGTGAGGAAAAGAGATAGATTGTTGGGGGTTTTAAGAGCGATTTAATGGCAATTGAGAAATTAGGGTTCTAACAAAGGGGAAAATATGACCGTTGGGCGCGTGACGATTCGGGTTATTACGAAACTAGCCGTTGCAAGTTATGGATTGGGCTTAGACTATGGGCTTCTAAGATCCAAGCCCAGACTTATCGCCAAACAAACCTTTGGAGCATTTACAACCGGTTCCTATATTTATGTGAGTGTGTTTTCTATATTATATGGTATGATTATAAGTGGTTGTGAGTGAAGGATATGATAAATTTACTGTTTAATCTGTATTTTGGGGAATCACTGTTCAAAACCATATAATGGTTTTAATATATTTTAAGTGGTTATGAGTGAAGAAGAAAGAAAAATTAATGATAAAGTTAAAAAGAAGAGAGAAAAAGTAATAATTTTTAGTGTAATTATATGAATAAAGATAGGGAATGAGTTGTGAATGCTCTTAGATTTTAGTTATAAGTTTAAGAAAACAGTCTTATAAATTAATTTACTGTTACTTCTTGTGTTAGCTTACCTCCTACATTATTATTTTAACCTTGAAATTCGATATCATGGGCGTATGTAATCTATTTTTGAGACAATTCACTGGTTCTAGACGGTCATTAGTGATTAGTTGGATCGCCTGGCATGTAGTGAGTAGTCAGACTGGACCTTTTTAGAGTTAATAGTTTTTTTTTTGTTTTTTTTGTCATTTGGTTTTTGATAAATTTTTAAGATGATAATGTGTATATTTCTTATCTTTGTTGATTGTTTAAATAGTTGTTTTATAAATATTTGGAGTATTTATTGTTTTAATTATTATATGTATTATAATTATAATATTTATTGTGTGTTCTTGATATGACCGGAAACAATGAGCATGAACCTTAAGATTCATATTGATGATAACAAAACTTAATGATTCGATGCTAAAATAATAATAATGATAAACACAAAAAGTGTTTAATGATATGTTTATTGATTTAATGATGAAATCATCATCCATGAAGAATGATGATATGATGTTATTGGTGATTGAACTAATTCTCACACTTGGTGGAGAGTTATTCACCCTTTACAATGATTATATATGTTAATATTTATACTAATCTAGCATTTACATTAATTACAAAATAAACCCTAGACTAATATTTTGTTGTTTTTGTTCTTCAAGTCTTCAACTTTAAGAATATTGGAAATCTTTAATTTCTTCAAAGGTAAAATACCCAACATTTATATTATTGATGATATTATCTGATTCATAAATCTAATAAGATGTAAAATACCCAACATTTATATTATTGATGATATTATCTGATTCATAAATCTAATAAGATTGGTCCAACAAACAGATTAGTAAAACATTCAATTTGTTGAATTTGTTGTTCAATCCGAATATAAAAAAATCAAGAGACACTAATTTATTGATCTATCAAATTGGAGCGAAAGTGAGTGTAACTTGTAAACTAGAGAGATGGTTTAAGAAAACCACTATTTAATGTTTATTTGTCGCCTTGTCATTAAGTTCACTAAAATAAAATTATTTTATAGGGTATGTTCAAACAATAGTTTTGTATACAAGTGTGATGTTTGAATTGCTTTTTAAAAAAGAATTATTACAATATTTGTTAAACCTAACTTCTTTTAATATTTCAGAAATAACAAAAAGATTTAATGTTTATAATGCTCCACAAATTTGTCGTGTTCTATTTTTTGTGCTAACTTTATTTCTTTTTTAAGACGATGGCTTATTATATATATAGTCAATTAACAAATTACTTTTTAAAAGCATGTTAGTGATGACTATAGTTGTAAACATTTCGATTATAAAGGACTACAATATACAGGTGTTTTGATGAAGTCTGAAGTTTTTTTTTCTTCCAAAATTTGAATAACTCACGGCTAATCTATTTATTAAATATATATATATATATATGTGTGTGTGTTTTGATGAAGTTAGAAGTTTTTATTTTCCAAAATTTGAATAACTGCTTGTCATTTTTGACCATGCGTCCTGATAATCCAATTCTTGTGTAAACATAGACAGCGGTATGCCACAATCTTTTCATGGCTAAGAGTAAATGTAAGTTTTTATAGTAATATATGAGATGCCTGAGAGTGGTTTGTGTCACACTGAGTGAGGCATGGTCATGTAAAAATGACTTTGTAATGCAGCACTTGTTCTACAATTTTGATTTACGCACGGTGGTGGAAAGCAAAGGAGGAAGTTGCAAGCAAACTAAACGTTCAATGAATAATTCGGCGGGAAGTTCGTTTATATTTGTTCGTTTAGTAAATGAACAAATACAAACAAGAAAATTTCCTTCATTTAGTTAAATGAACGAGCATGAACACAAGCAGTGTTCGTTTATTTATGTTCGTGAACGTTCGATAATGTGTTCGTTAATGTCCATTCGTGAACGTTCGATAATGTGTTCGATTATATTCGTTAATGTGTTCGATTATGATCTTAATTTTTGTGTTAGTTAATTTTATGACAATTATGTCAACTATTTTTTGATATTTATGTTACGTGTTTCTTTATTTTTGGTAAATTTTGTGATCAAAATGTTGAAATTATTCTAAAATAAATATGTGATCATTTGTATTTGATTGATTTCTTTGTATTCGTCATGTTCATGTTTTCGTTTAATTTTGTTTGTGTTTGTTTGTGTTCGGTAAGTGTTAATGAACAGTTTGTGAACATGTTCATTTTTTTATAAACAAACACAAACAAAAAAACTCATTCGGTAAGTGTTCGTGAATAGTTAATGAACAAATTTATTTCTTAATTGTAACACCCCGGCCCCTCGTAATCACCTATATTGTCCGTTTTGCTCACTAAGAGCTCACGGATTTGTTTTTGGTTACTCATGTGAAAACTTCCTAGGGGTTCACCCATCCTAGTACTACTCCACCTAAGCACGTTTAACTGTGGAGTTGTTTAGGCTCCACAGCCAACTAAGCCCAAAACGCGTCGGTGATTTAAGAGGCAGATTATTACTTATGAGCCAGGAATCTCTCCTGTCCACGGACGATGTGGGAGGTACGCCTCTAGGTGTTGCAATCACCCCTCATAAGGGACTCATCGCACTCGATGAGGTTTTGCCCCAACGTATATGTGGGAGGTTGCCATTAGGTGTTACAAAATCTGTCACACCCCGACCAAAGCGGCGGAACATGCCGGGGCGCAACTAAGATTGTTCAAATGCACACGACACTATTAAAGTGACAATATTTAATCAACTCATTCATATCATAACATGTTCTTACAAATACAAGAAAATAAATAGTTCTTAACTAATAACTTAACGATCCAAAATAAAGTAACGTCTTTATATATTCAATCAACCGACAATCAAACCTGTAACATTGCATAAAATATGTTTTGTCAACATGTATGTTGGTGAGCAATTCCATGACTTTATAAATATAATATAAGGCAAAAATCCACAACTCAAATATGTGAAACCGTAAATAAAAGCGACAATTGAGGTATATCAATCATGAATAAATTAGGCTCCTTTCTAATTGATAAAACTATCATATTACAAGAAGGAGCGTATGATCATACTTATTGAGGATGAGGATGAGGATAAACGATCAAAAGCAATAAACATGTAGCAATTAATCATATGAGGTATATATCATACAATTAGACAATTATTCTAAGCAACACATAACCTAGAGGTTGTGGGTTGAGGATCTAGATGTTAAATCAATTTTTTTTGGTTGAGTAAGTATGCTTGCTACCCCTAAAGTATAGAAGAGAAAACGAAGATGAAATTACTCACTTGGAAAAAAAAATAGCGTTGATGAATAAACTTTGAATAAAATCCTCAAGTAAGCGAGTCCGACGGTTTTAACGTGCGTGTCCTAGATTGAAAGATCTTGAGTAAGTATTGAGTATTGAAGATGAAATATAAATGGTATAAAAGTTCATAAAAATAAGGTTTGGGTTTTCGGAGTTTTAGTTATATTTTACAAAGTGTGTTTAAATAACGTAAGTATAAAATGAGTTTTACAAGAAAATGGGTCCTTGATGTTTAGTTTTACTCAACCATTGTTAAGTTTTACATATGGGAGTTGGTTTAGTGCTAGTGTGGACGATCCCGTTAATGTAAGCATCAAGGTCCGACTTACACTCTCTTAAACCCGAGTTTGAGACTTTAATTAATAAAGAAATTCGCTTAAACCCGATCTTAGTATAAAACCAAGTTTGGTTCCGTCATACTATAATATTATTAATATAAATAACATAAAGTGAAACATAAGTTAAAAAAAAGTTAGGAAATATTTTTTTTTGGCATTTTGAACGGTGACTAGCTCGTTAAGACGATAAGTTTGACTTTTACTCTGGTTTATTTTTACCCGAAACTTGGTTTGAGCTAATATTTGTTTTAACACTTCCAAAATCTTAAGTAATATGAGTAATATAAAGTAAAACATAACTAAAAAGATAGGTTAAACTTTTGGTGGTTTGAATATTGACTAACTAGTTAAAACGGGTGTTCGGTTTTACTCGGGTTTTACCCGAAACTTGGGTTCAAGCCAAGATTTGTTCTACACCTCCATATCAACCATATAATAACTAAAATATCAAGAAAAACTTAAATCTAAAGTGTTTGATGTAACATGGTCGCTTAAAAGTTATTTAAAGTGCTTAA
>BJCM01210938.1:0-28078 GCA_018326385.1 Flaveria bidentis
TTAGTCCCCGATCTTAGCCCTCGGGTTTCCAAATTTGTTTCGGTTGAAAACGATATTAATTAGGCTCGTTATTTTAATGACAAAAATGTAATTAATGGTTTTTGAAACTTTGAAAATGGTTCTATTTATAATAATAATATATATATATATATGGTGCGTTTTATGGTGATGATAGTAATATGGACAAGGTTTTAAATAATAGTTATGTAATAGAAAAGCATAAGCGTATCCACACAGGTAAATTATAAGGGTGAGGAATGACAGGTTAACGAAAAGATGACGGAAATACGTCAATAGACGGACCTTGGGTGACGGATGTCACACCCAATACCTATATATATATCCTAGACTGAAACCAAGAAACTCATACTTTTGCAATCGAGGGTTGTAGGACCAAAAATTTGACATGGGTCTTGAACTATTATTCCAATCTAATCAAACGATAAGTTTCCATCCTTCAATGAATCCTCCGAAAAGTTAATCACTCTTCCGAATTGCTCAACAATCCGATTGAATGTATTCCGGTACCAGAGAATGCTTACCCATGCCAATCGATCATATTGCACGTACTGACCATCCCAAAGTTATGATTTCAGGAAGAGTGGTTTGCAATTCTCCTCCCTACAATACAGAAATAGTTTGGCTTCAACAGAGGAGTAAAAGTTAATATAGCTTTCATTCCCCTAAAAGATCTAATATCCATATTCAAGTTATCAAATCCTTATAGAACCACCTTTGGATTACATAGTGTTCATGTCAACATCTTCGCCCATGATAGAGTAATCCTTCCATGATCTGTATGTTGTCGCCTCCTCATATATTTTAATCGTTGAACTACCAATGCTGTTCAATCACACCTTTTTAAATGGAGCTTGACCATTCGATGATTGAATGGTGGGTAGAATAGGAGGCTGAAAAAGAACCCGGTTAGTATGAGTTAAAAGTCTTGCACTATAATTGAGAGATGAATACTCTACCCGGTTACGACTCTTGTCAAACTTGGCCATACATTCAAATTGTCGATCTTTAATCCACTAAGGGCAGATACAAGCATGTTGATATCATGTAGCTTGTCAAATCTTATGAAGGCAAACTTACCCCATCCCTTATGGCCTTTTTATTCGATATGAAAGTGTTAACCGGGTGTTCGAAGTTACAAAATTCGATCCACAATTCCCTGCTAGTAAGATCGTGTGGTAGATTAGAGAGAAAAAATGAGATGACATTCCTGAAAAACTCCAGACGGAGATGTTTTTTCTTTCGGTTCTCCACTATTGTCCATGGTTCTTCCTGATCTCCTTGTTGTTGGGCTCTTTGACGGTTGTTGCTTCTTCTCCATATCCTTAATGGAAATTCTAAAAGGCCAAGGAAACTAAAAAAGGAAAAAAAGAAAAAGAAAAAAAACCCAGGAAGCTCAATAGAGAAAAATATCAAAACTTGTTGAATGGGCTTAGTGGGATTTAAATGAAAGTATTATCATTAGAAAGGAATCAAATTAACACTCCACCAAGTAGCCCACTTTTGTTTCAACATGCAATCAGATGTTATAGCAAATGCCATGTAAGTGACTAGTATCCCACCACCGACCTTCATTCTTAAGTTATAATATAATATGATTTGTTTATGAGTAAGAATAGTAAGATACATTTTTTATTTTATAAACAATAGTAATGTTGTTTTTCGAGTTTACTTAAAGAGAGAAAAAATAATTTTTTTTCTTTTTTTTTTCTTTTCTCTGCTCTCAATTTCCTTTCGATTTAAAAGGATTGATTATAGTGTTCATTTTCCTTATGGTCGTCTTCTTTTCCTCTCTTTTAAGTAAACTCAGGATCACAACTTTCTTACCTTACTTTATTTTATTTTATTAAAAATAACTTTAAAACACAACTGTTAATTTTTATGGCATGATCCCCATATGTATAAGGGAACTAAAATGACTCATGTTTCAAGTCTTTGATCTCTAGTCTTTTTCTTTCCTTTCACTTCTCTTCTGTTCTCTCCTTAAATGAACTCGAGAACACAACATAAGCGGATCATAAGATAGTACGTAATTAGGATATCAAAATGTCATGATGATGTTTTTTCAATAAGACTTTTGAAAAGAGATATAATAATGCAGGTTTGAACGACTATTACTAACCTTTGCTGAAAAAGTTGGAACGGTGGTAGCAAGGCGAAAGCCAAGGTCACATCATGCCGTCATAGCTTGCTCTCATTGCTTATACGAGACCGAAAAAAGAAAATTTAAAATGAAGATAAAGATAATGAAAATACAAAATGGAAATAGTGAATCAAGATCTAGACCATCCTCTATCCTGATATATATTCCCCGATGAGTGAATATGCCGATCTTTATATTTTTTGCTCAGGTGCGTTTTCGCTAAGAAGAAGAAGGTTTGGATCTTCAAACCTTAAGAGGATGATATCGAATGTGTTCTTGGCACACATGAGGGATGCGACCTATGTTAGGTCCATAAGATAGATAGCAAAACTTTTGGTGTTTTATGATTCACCTACGAATAATGAGTAGATAGGGAAGAACTTTTTATTTTTCTTTGGATAGAAGACTAAGACTAGTGAATAAAACAAGAGGTCAAATTATTATCATCATCATGTTTTTAGAAACACAAACATTTACAAATCTAGTGTTACACTAGAAATCCATGCATCTTTTAAAAAAACATTGATTTACAAATTCAATTTTACATCAGAATTTCATACTATGTCTTAAAAACACATTCATTTCCTCTTCAACAATACATTCTTACATTTCATACATGTTTTAAAAAACATTCATTTCCTCTCCAACAATACATTCTTACATTACATTTCAAATAGGGTATATGATTATATAAGTTAACTTTTTGAAATAAGATACCCTAAGTTTTTATTAAAATAAGAGATTTTAAATTCAAATCTCACCCGTGAGAAAGAAAAGTTTTAAATTAGTCCAGAGAATTTCCTCATTTTAACTTTCCTCCCGAGAAGGGATGATCTTAAGTTCCGTACTTGAGTAGATAATAAGACGAATCAGTAACCTATCAACAAACTTTTAGCCGTTTAAGAAAAAAAACATATTTTATTATTGACCTAATGGTTCAAAATCCCCAAAACCAGATGACATTATCATGAAATAATGGCAAATTTAAATATTTTCAAAAGGTATAAGCAAATATTTATAGAAAAAGAAATCTTGCATTAAATAGTCAAATACAAAAATCACAGAAAAAATATTCATGATCAATATATCCCTAAAAGCATTAATAAAATCCAATATAAATGATGCATACATTAAGTTCAATTCTCATAAAATACAAAAAGAAGACTAAAAAAGGTATATAGCCAATTCATTTGGTCTGGTTTTGGTTCTCTCACAAGCTGTCAAGCCAAGCAAAATAACTGGTGGCTAACCCAGTTCCTGCACCAACCAGTCTGGTCTGGTTTTGGTTTTAGAAACATTGATCCATATGTACACGCTAAAAACACCAAATTGTTTAAGAACAAGGCTCATTTCTTGCATCCATACGCACAATGTCTTTACGCGACAAAAAAGAGGAAAATCATGAGGAAGGCGATCAATACGAAGAATATTTTGATCATCAACCACCGGTTCGAGGATATGCTGTTGAGGTACCTCATTAGTTGTCCTTGTGCACCTTCTACATTTGCTAGAGTATCTTCCATATTTTCATCAATCCTGTCAAAGTTGTGTGCTAAAAGTTGAAAATCACACTGAAGAAACACAATCATATGATATCCAAAAAGAGCAAGCGTGAAATTTACATTATCAGGAAATTTGTCATGTTAATATTTTATTACAAGATTTGTTGGTTGTCTTGCCAAATAATAAATTAACACAGAATGAGATAGGTTAAACGGGTCTAAAGTTACCCGAAGTGTATTTTTATACACACAACATCCTAAATTGTCTTATTCAATATGGTCACCGAACCAAAATGGTACCTAATTGCAAAAGCTCTCCTCATTTCACCATTTATTATTCGGTGTGTATCATAATATCATGAAATTAACAAAACTCAAATTATTATAATGGATGTAGGTGCATATATAACTGTATAAGACATACCTTATTGCAAGCTCCCCTTGTTGAGAAACCATGGTTGCCAACTGTGTAAAAATACTACCTAATTCATGAATAGTTGATTCGACATTGTGAAGAGCCTCAGCTCTGCTCTGCATGTAACTATCTTGTAGTGGAACCATCTGTTGCTGCTGGTTTTCTTGTTGAATCAACGGTTGAGATTCACTATCAGCATGCTTCCTGAAAAATAAAAATGATGATTCGATAAAAGATGATTGTTTAATGTTTAATAATTTGAACAGCTGAAATATTATTACTGACACTTTTAATGTACTAAGAATTCCATGTCACTTCAAGCAAATAAAACCAACTTGATTTCTAAGCGAAACATATTTGTTTCTGTAGAACTTGCAATTTCAATATGTTTGCTTGAAGTGGGATTGGATTAGAGTTGTATTTTATCTCCAAAAGGCAAAGGGGTAAAATATAAGGCCTAGTTTAATATTAAACTCGTCAAATGGGTCGACAATTGTCCATAATTAAATGCTTAAAAATACAACCTCCTACTTCACTTCTCTTTAGATTGTAAGATCCTGATTTTTGAGTTCTGCTAACCCTAGGCCTAAGGGTTATGGCTAATAACTAACTTTTTAGAATAAAATACCATACAAAATAAAATATTCAACTATAATTATTAACAACCTGACCACCTAAAGGTGGTTAGATATAAATTATTACCCATTAACCTTTTTTCAACCATACTCCTTAGGGCTATGGTTAACTTTTTATGTAAAAGATCTAACAAGAAAGTTTCTTGTGATAGAACCTTTATAAATACAATGACAATAACACTATCCTACGTAGTTTGACTTAAATTTAACAAAAAAACATACAAACAATATATTATATTTGGATTACCTTTGGAACAATGGAGATGAACTTGAAGAGTCATTAGCCCATGGAGGAGGAGAATTTGATGAACTGGCAGTTGATTTATTAGCCAAAGGACGCTGACGGACAAATGGATTAGCAGTTTCTTTAGAAGTAGTTGCAGAAAATAACTGCCTTCTATTTTCATGAACCTTCAAGTTCTACAGTCACAAAGACCAAAAAATATTGACATATGAGAAAAGATGCTATAATTAAAGCGATAATAGCAAAAATTGGTAACCAACTTCGGTTTGGTTATTTCTATTTCAAGTAAACAATTGTTTTAGTCCACAAAAAAACATCACATTTTTTTTAAAATCATACAAGGCAAGGGTTATTGGCTAATGTCATAGAATATCGACACATTTCAGCTGGTAGTCCATTTTGGTCATTAATCTAAATAATGTCCAAACACAGTAACTATACTTCTTTTCTAAATATGATAATTTAGTAATTTGATCACCTAATGGACAGTTTCTTGCTTATGCAACACTTTTTTATAATGAGGAGGCCTGACAATATTCACCAAACTAGTCCATTTCAAGAAACCTATAACTACCAACTAGCCTATACAAAAGTAATATAATCATTATATACCAAACTAGCCAATGTTCTGATGGGGTGGCCAGCCACATCATCTTCTTACTGGCTACACCAATGTAAAATACTAAATTCCCAAATAAAGAAAGTACAATTACATATAATTACCATCACGCACCACCAAATTTAGTACATTGCTATCCTATGACATTAACCCTTTAAGGTACTCTGACATAAGATAGCAGGTATCTCATAGCAGGTTTTCAGGTGCCACATGAATAAAGTCATGAACAAAACTTATTGACACATCAGCAGCCAAGTCCATATACCATAAACCAAAACTTTAAGAAGTTGGTTGTGTTAAATCAAAATATTTAAAGTTCAGTGGTTTTTCTGGCAAATAAAGTTTACTACAGGAAATAGAAAGCAGGCAAAGTTGATTACGTTTTTATGCAATTACCCTAGTGAACATAAGACAAATTTACACAGATCATTCTTGTGGTTTCCACCAGTAATTTAAGGATTGTCAATATCAAACCCAAAAATCAAATTCAAACCCAAATTAGAAGGGCTGAGAACCTGCGAATCAAAATTGAAACCAACTCAAAACCTGGAAAACCTGTAGAGTTTGTGTTTTTTGGTGATCATTAGATATAGAGTTTGTGCTTGTAACCAGAGGTTGGGTGGAGAAGGGGCTAATGGGGTTGGAGGTGGAGAGACGGTGTTGAACGTTGTGAAGATGTGGGGTGACACTAGCTGAGTTTGGGGGTGAGGGGAGGCGGTTTTGGGGGTTGTTCTTAGATTGGGGTCACTTGGTGAGTTGGTGGTGAAGTTCTATGACTCCGTGCCTCTGTGGAGGTTATACCAAAGAAATAATGGAGAGAGAATAAATTGGGGGATTTACCATCATTTGTTTGCCAATGACAATTCTTAACGACAACTTTAAAAGGCCACTGAAATAAACGGCATTGGTGTGACACATTACAAAGTTAGGACAATCCATGTATTTTCAAAAGTTAAAGGAGCAATTACAGGCACAAGGATGATACATATAGTTTTCTCTTAAAATAAATACAACTGATATTTTCATGAACCCTCAGGTTCAGCAGCCAAACAAAACCTAGAAGTCTGACATACAAGGGAAGATGCTATAGTTTAAAGGGCAAACTACAGTAAGAAAAAGTTAACCGGTTTGGTTTTGAATTCTATTTTAGGTGACCAACTTATTTTAGGCATGAAAAAACCAACAAAATTTCAGAAATTTCCATGTAGGGTAATGATTAAGGACCTATGATAGCCAGTTTTCAGGTGCCACATCAGCAAAGCTTAATAAAATAATCACCATGGTCAAAATTTACTAACACGTTGTTTGCCACATCATCATTTTTCACTGGTATCTGCTTAACTACGTTAAAAAGAAATTTTGAAAGTTTGATGTAGAAATCAGACCAAAGTTGGTTATCTTTTGTTGCCATGGTTAAAACAAGTATGTCTTTCCTAGATGTCTAAAATAACAAATGTTGGTTTGATTTTTATTTCAGGTAATCAACTTAGAGCATTCACAGCTCGTTCTCTAAAATAATATGAGTGTATTCCTCATATTATATAGTATGGTTATAAGTAGTTGTGAGTGAAGGATATGGGAAAGTTACTATTCAATCTGTATTTTTGGAAATACTATTCAAAACCCTAAAATGCTTTTAATATATTTCATGTGGTTGTGAGTGGGGGAGAGAGAAAAAGTAATGATAAATGTACAAAAAGTATTATTTAATTAAATAAGAGAGAGAAAAAATAATGATATTTAGTACAATTATATTGATGAGGAGAGGGAATGGGTTGTGAATGCTCTTAGGCAGGTAAAATCCAACATTTTTTCAAAATTTTCAACCTAAGATAGCCAGTTTTCAGCTGCCAAGTTAGCGAGACATAAGCAAAAAGTCAATATGAACTTACAAATTTGCCTAGTCAGTCGTCACCCTAACTGGGTCATAGTACCTTCAATACATTTTTTTATTTAAAATTAGAGTGTCTTCTATCCTAAAGTAAGTTTGTTATCTAAAATGGAATTTGGACCAAAGCTGGTTACCCTTTTTTCCCTAGTTAAAATATATTAAGGCTTTTCTAGATGTAAATTGGCGAGTGCAAACCTCTGTCCGCATGGTAAGAACATCCTTAAACTCCTTGGTGGTGCTCATTAAACGGTTCTTCAGATTATCAACAACCGTGGTTGAATGAGTGGTTGTGTCACTTGAAACATTTTCACTTTCATTTTGGAAATTGCAAAGAAGCTGCAAATCAACCACAGCTGAATTAAGGGCAGTAATGTCCTGCTTGATGACAGCTGTCAGTTCTTGGATCTCCTTAGTTGGATCATCAAAAACAGATGTCCTCTTTGCCACTGGAAGTACAAAAGAGAGATCATGTCAGTACATAATCTCCCGAGCTATAGACTTAGTACACCATGCGGCATGGTTGTCATACTTTATGAACAAGTGTTGTCTGTATAAAGATGTATGCATGAATACAAGCTCTGTCCAGAATAAGTGGCAAATGTTGAATCAGAGGCCACAACGTATAATGCAATTCTGCAAACCCATATACTCATATACACCCGACATCTAATCACTTATCACCCTATATAGGATGTTTAAACAATTGATGTTTATGTTTCAGAAAATAAAAGTAGAACAAAAACTGGCATGTGGTACTGAAACACAAATTCAAATTAATTGATCAAGTGAAGTATATTATATAATAAGTATCACCATTCCATACTTATAGTTATGGAAAAAGAAAATAACTACTAATTTCCTTAAATCCTTCTACAATAGCCTCAAAATGAGTAGATGGTAATATAAATAAGAACAAATACACATTATAATGACTACTAATCACAAAAGGCTAAATAGAAAATTATATTTCAGACTTTCAGTTTACTACCATATGAAAATTCATTTGTTTACAACTCTTTAACGTGAGATTATATATGGCAAGCTCTAACTTCTTAGTTCTTTGTTCTAGTCGATTTGGGTATCAGCTTGCAGTGTGTTTTCATCAACTTTGTATGAATATATACACAAACCTATACGCATATAGAGTTAGTAACATGTGTAATAGCACAAAATGTAAAGTGCTTGTGAATCCTATAACTTCATGAAATGCATAGCAGTCATAACGGATTACTTCGTGTAAGAGTTGAGCCTCAAAAGCACTATCAAATCGTATGCCATGACTCAAGCACAGATAAACACTATAACCTTCATACAAACGATATAACTGATACATGTAAGAATAAGTACATAGCCAGCCACTAAAACACTCACAATTCTAACTTATTACACTCCAGTACGTCACTGCTTTGATACCATTTGTAACACCCTGACACCATACCAGGCTAGCATTTTAATCCAATATTGTTCATATCAGCTAAAAGCCTAAAAACAAAGTGAGAACTGAGAACTTATAAGTAGCCAGATACGCTTAAAAAGGGCTCAAGCTTTACTTATAGCCAACATGCGATCTTAAGTCACAATGTGATTCCAAAAAACAAAAAACAAAAAAAGCTTTTCCCAAGTTGAATAATAGCATTACAATTTAGAACACCCAGGGAGCTCAACTTCCTTTAACATTTCAAGCACCAAAGTCAAAGTCATAAACATTTCTTTAAACCGAGACAATCGATATGAAATACATGAGCATGGTCAGTGTGAGGTTAAAGTTTATAACACTATTACATATGACTAACAAGTAACAACGTATCCATTTTATTACAATTGTAGTCAGATCAACTCACATTTCGCAAGCTTCGCTAGCTTCTGCGATGTATGGTGAATACCATACCCAATTTTAGAAGCCCTCTTGTTAAACTCCGACTGAAACGCTATACTTGATCGCGATCCCTCACCCTTGACGGAACCACCACCACCACTGTTTATCCCCGCTACCGCATTTGACGATGACAACGACTTCCTTAGCCTCTCCGCTATGCTCGAAAACTCCTGTGTACGATCTCTATACGACGACGATTGCGCAGATTTCATATTCATAGTTTGTTATAAATACAACAATTAGTGTATAAACCAAACCGATCTCGATCCCCTGAAGTAACAAACTGTTTTCAGGGGATAAAATCGGAGGGAATCTGATGAGGAGATGATGATTTCGAAATGAGATTGCGTATGGGATTGAAGAATGAAGAAGAATTTGTGGTTTTGAAACCCTAGAAGGATCGAATTGTTGAAGGTGGAAGAAAACCTAGATCTAGAGAGACCAGTGATGAGGTAGATGGGAGAAAACAGCTCAGAAGTGTTTCGGGTTTTTTCCAACCCGAAATATTATCTGTCCGGATACTAATTTGGCTACCAAGTATTCATACCGTTAAAATAATGTGTTTTATTACATTACACACCCATCAATCATATAATAATACGTCATATTACATGAAAATCAAGTCAAATTGGTGGGGGCATATACACTACATTAATTTTTTAATTGATTCATTATAATGAAAAACTTCAATAAAACAAAAAACTAGTTTAAAAATAAAAAATACAAGAAAAAAAATAATGGTAAAACAATTTATTCTTCGTCATCTGAAATCATAATATCCACAAAATAAATGTCACAAGACATTTTTTTAACAATTGTTAGCGAGTAGAGTAAGTAGAAGAGATTTTTTGGAATTGATGTGTATATTTTGTAAGTTTAGATTGTATTTACAATGTAATCTTTTTTTATGTTTTTTTGTCAACTAGCCGTTGGGAGGGGGGGGGGGGGTTGAGGGTTGTAACGGTTCAAATTTTACCTTTGGTGTGGCGTGGCTCAGCGAAGGAACGTCGGATGGCGTGAAGAATTCACAGCGTGGGAGACCGGTGGTAGTGTTGTCGCAAGACGCCGACCCCTGCCGTGTGCCCACGACGCGAGTGCCCCCACCATCTTTACAATCAAAAAAATATGTATCATGTAATATAAAGATTCCAACAAATCTGATGCAGTCAAAACATTCAAAGAATTCAAAGTCTCTTTGCATGCATGCACTAAGTTACTGAAGTAGAAATGCTTTGAAAATTTTACACATCTCACAAGAAATATTTTAAGTGTAAAATCTTTCGAATCCAAAACCAATATCTTCTGAAGCCAAATATGAAGTCTTCCGAAGCTTCAGAGACAAAGTCTTTCGAAGCCAATTTATATACATGCTATTATCTGATGTATTTTTTCATAAAGCTGAACCACCTTTCTGCTGCAACTCTGTTTGACTCACCAACTTTCACAAGTCGGTGAAAAGGTCATCTTTTAGAAAACTGTATATTGAGGTCTTGGGTATGAGCTTTCTACTTTATGTACTTTATCCTTTTGTAATATATTAAGATGTAAGCTATGGCATGTCATAATCACAAGTCAAAAGACAATCTGCCTTTTGACTCTACATTTGATTTTGTTGTCTAGTCTTATGTATCCAGCTGGCCTTCAAATTATGGCCGGCTGTAGGATGTAGTATAAGTATCTCAAGTACTTGTAACTTTCATATATGCTTTTGTAACACTTTGTAATAGCACTTGAGAAGCAATATAATGCAATCTTGAAAACCAAATACTTGTGTTGCTATCTTGTTCTATCTCTCTTTTACTTGTGTTCTTAGCATCTCTTATAGTAGTTAACCAGATCCCTATTTGATTTGTCAAGTGTTTTGAAGAACTCTCCTCAGTTGTGTTGTTGTGTTGTAAAAGTGTATTACCCCTTCTAATGGTCCTGCATGTGGTATCAGAGCATTCCAGGCTCTTGATATAAGATCTCACCATCTATCTCTCTCACACACAAAACACTTAACAACTCAAATGGCAGCTATCACCAAAGCTGATATGGGAACTGGAACTATGACAAAGTCTCCATTAATCACTCCTGAAGACTTTGATACTTGGTGTCAAATAATGGAAGGCTTTATCAAGTCTCAAGACTTTTGGATGTGGGACTCTGTTGTAGAAGGACCTTACATACCAAGCACCTCATCTGCTACTAGTGGTGGTATGATTCCAAAGCCTGTGGCTGATTTCTCTGATGAAGACAGGAAAAGAATAGAGATTGATCAGAACGCCATGACAGCCCTTCAAATTGCTCTTCCAAACTCCATCTACAGAGGCTTTAAGAAGTGCAAGACTGCAAAGCAACTATGGGAAGCACTAAAGCTTATGTATGAGGGCTCAACTGAAGTCAAGGAGAACAAGTAGGATCTCCTCAAGCAGCAGATTAAAAACTTCACCTTTAAAACAGGCGAGACCATGACTCAACAATACTTCAGGTATATTGAGATTGTGAATGTTGGAGTAACTCTTGAGAACAAGGACATTGTAAGGAAGTTTATGTCCTCTTTTCCTACACAATGGACACACTATTGTGTTGTTATCAAGAGGATAGAGAACCTTAAGACTCTTACTCTGACTGAGTTGTATGGTATTCTCAATGGATACAAGATGGAGATGAACATGCAAAACTCATCTGGTAACTCTAGCAATCAAATGAGTTCAACCTTTCATGTGATTGAAAGGGATATCATAGAACCTCAACAACATCTCATATGCTACCCTAACAACTCACAAAAGGGTCCATTCATCACCTTCCCAGAAACTCCAAGAGAAAGCTACACTCAAGAAAGTCCTTTTCAAGAGACAAGTTCTTCTCATGCTTTTGTTTCCTGTTGATGAATCCACGGGGAACTTTCTTTTCACTCTTAAAGATTTGGACTGTATCCATCCGGATGATCTAGAGTATATGGAGATAGTTCAGCAGATGGCTCTTCTCACTCATAGAGCCAAGAAGTTCTAAAAAAGGACAAGGAGAAAGTTTCCTAGCAATGTAGTCAGTGGAAAGTTTGGGCTGGATAAAAGCAAGGTAAAGTGTTACAACTATAACCAGATGGGACACTTTGCTGGAGAGTGCAAGGCACCAAGAGCAAATGGTGGCCAGACTTAAGCCAAACCAAACTACATTAAGAGAGCTTCCCAAAATGAGAAGCCAAAACAGCAAGTTGCAGTTGCTGTTGAAGAAGGAGGCTTTGACTGGAGCTTTCAGGTGGAAGATGCATCTCCAAATCAAGCACTCATGGTTGCCCATGATGAA
This sequence comes from Flaveria bidentis, assembly GCA_018326385.1. Classification (NCBI taxonomy): domain Eukaryota; kingdom Viridiplantae; phylum Streptophyta; class Magnoliopsida; order Asterales; family Asteraceae; genus Flaveria; species Flaveria bidentis. The sequence continues at coordinate 12,632 of BJCM01210938.1, forward strand.
GCCAAGGTATTGGAACATCTTTGCACTCCTGAATGTATTGCTAAAGTTAATAGATACAGGTCCTATAACTTAGAAATGAGATATGATCTTGAGTCCTTGAATATCTTAAAATATGATTTCAAAAAGGCTAAAAATGATTATAAGTTAAAGATAGAGGATTTAGAGAAAATCATTTCACTTCTTAAACATGAGCACACCAATTATAGGACTCAAATCAAGGACCTCATAACTAAGTTGACTAAATGCCACACTGAGCTTGTGATCAGCAAAGCCAGGGCAGAAAAATGTGTTCTTGAAGAAGAGACCTTCAAGAACATGATATCATCATCCTTGCATGCAAAAGTTTGTTATCAAAATAAACAGGGACTAGGATCTTGTGAGATAGCTCCTCCACACATAATCTTGTCTGTAAGATCTCCTAGGTGTGGAACTTGTGAAGATGAGCTTCCCCACATAGACCCCTTAACTAAAGAGGATGAAGAGGAGATGATGAAGAATGGCTCTAAGAGGAGTGAAGAAGAGCATTCTACGAAAAGTCATCATCCCTCTGAAGAGAGTAAAGTTTTTGGGATGACCAAGTCCAAGAGAAAGAACTTTATCAGAAAGAGCAAAAGAAAAGAAAAGAAGGCTTAAGAGATCAAGGCCACCTTCAACTCTGCATAAAAACAAGTCTTTGTTTCTACATGATTTGAAGTGGTTAAAGCTGAGGACACAAACTTGAACTCCAACAACAAGAGCTCTAGTTCATGTCCAAGTCATCCCATTATCAAGAAGAAGACTGATAAGTTATGAAACATTGTTGTACAACATAAACCATCAAGCTCCAAAAGTAGTTCTAACCCAACAAGAATTGCCACATCATCTAAAATGATGAAGATGGAGAGTGAAAGTAATCAAGTTCAGCCTTGTTATCAGAAGAAGACTCCTAGAAGGAAGAAAATGGACTGTGTTATGTGTGGGAGTACCTCTCATCTTGCTAAGGATTGTATCTACAATCCAAAGAGTACTTTCCATAACACAAAGAAAGAAACTACTAAGAGTCTGGAGAAGAAGAAGAAAGCTTCGGAAGGAAAATTTGTTTCCTTCAAAAGCTCCCAAATGAAGAAGAAGACAACTGGAAACTTGCCTTCGGAAGAAACTTTGGTCTTGGAAGAAAGGGATGCTTTCGAAGTACTGAAGCCTGCTATAGTGAAAGCAAGATCTTCCGAAGGCCCAGTCATCAAAACTTCCAAAGTATTGAAGGTCAAGTCTAAGATTCCAAAGGTGGTGTGGAAGTCAAATAAAGACGAAGTGGTTGAAAGTTCTTCATCAACTTCAACAAATGATCCCTCCAACATGACTATAGAATCAATTACTGTTGCATTATCTTCAACTTTTTTTGATGAGCCCAAGACCAATGAGGCTTGGGTTTCTAAATGTAACTAACCATCTCTTTTGTGCAGGAACAGCTCAAGACAAACAAAAATGTATGGATCATTGATAGTGGTTGTTCCAGGGACATGATAGGTAATAGGTCACTACTCTAAAAGTTTGAAAGAATTGATGGAGGACTAGTTGCTTTTGGAGGAGATGCTGGAGGTTACATTATAGGAAGGGGCAAGGTCACAAATGGTAAGCTCAACATTGGAAAGGTAAATTTTGTCAAGGAGCTTGGGTACAATCTTCTGAGCGTATCCCAATTTTGTGATTAGAGTCATAACATGCTCTTTAATGAGCATGAGTGCATTGTTCTTAAGCCCGGGGTGGTCATTCCTCATGAGCATATTTTGCTTAGAGCCCCCAGAAGAGGGAACATGTACAAGATGGATTTGCAAGAAATATCTCCCTGAAGAGAAGTTTCATGGTTTCTATTTAAAGCAAATAATGATGAGTCTTTTCTTTGGCATAAAAGAATGTGCCATGTAAACTTTAAAAACATGAACAAACTTATTAAGAATTATTTGGTAACTGGAATGTCAAAGAAAGAGTTTACAAGTGATGACCATTGTGTGGCATGCCTGAAAGGGAAGCAACACAAGGTATCTCACAAACCAAAAGAAAGAAATTCCATCACTACTCCCTACACTTGTTACATATGGATCTCTTTAGCCCCACCAGTGTAATGAGTCTAGGAAGAACCTCTTATTGTTTAGTGATCACAGATGATTTTACAAGATTCACATGGGTCTTTTTCCTTAGAACTAAGGATGAGACTCCTGAGATTTTAAAGAATTTCATCTTAAAGATTAAGAATCAATGTGATCACAAGGTCAAAACCATAAGATGTGATCAAGGGACTAAATTCAAGAACAAAACCCTTGATACATTTTGTGATGAAAAGGGTATTACAAGACAATATAGTGCTCCCAGGACTCCTCAGCAAAATGGTGTTGCTAAGAGGAGAAACATGACACTTATTGAAGCTGCAAGAACTACGTTGTCTGACTCTAAACTGACCATCACCTTTTGGGCTGAGGCAGTCAATACTGCCTGCTATGTGCAAAATAGATTTCTAGTAGTTAAGACTTATAGTAAGACTCCTTATGAACTTTAGCACAAGAGAAAACCTTTCATTGATTTTCTCAGCTTATTTGGATGTCCTTGCACCATTTGGAAAAGATCAAATTGCCAAGTTTGCTGAGAAATTAGATGATGGACACTTCATTGGATACGCTTCCCAAGCTAAGGCTTATAGAGTATACAATCTCAGAACTAGAGTAGTTGAGGAGTCAGCCAATGTGACTTTCAATGAGCACACTCCTAGTGTGAAAGGTTCTGGTCTTGATTAGATATTTGATCTTGATTTAGTTACCAACTTTTTTAACAAAACTTGTGAGCATGTTTCAGGGTCTACATACATACTACCTACAGGTGATCCTGATCCAAGATTTGAGCTAAGAAGACCTTCAAGCTACACATCTTCAGCTCCAGTGGTAACAAATCCTACAAATGAAGCTTCTACCAACACATTAATGACAAATCCTGCTGATGCCTCTGGAGTGCCTTCAAATTCCAGCTTAGAGGTACACAACTCAGAGGAAAGAGCTTTAAATGTTAAAGAATATGATGGTGGTGATAGTGATTAAGAATTTCTTGATGCTGACAACCACTCCATTGATGAAAACATCAATGATGTCACACACTCATTGGATCAAGTTAATCTTGATAAGTGTGCTGATGTGGAGAGTGTATCCTCATTACCAGAGCTAAATTTTTCTAATTTAGATCTGTCTAAGAAACTTGCTAAGATCCCTCAGCTAAGGATCCATAAGTCTCACCCTTCCATAAACATCATTGGACATATTGATACAAAGGTAAGAACAAGAGGACAAACCCATGATGCATATGTTTGTCTTCACTCTTGTTTCTTGTCCCAGATAGAGACAAAGAAAATTGATGAGGCTCTAAAAGATGGAAGTTGGGTTGAAGCTATGTAAGAGGAACTGATTCAATTCAAAAGGAAAAAGGTTTGGAACCTATGTCCTTTTCCTCATGGGAAGACTACTATAGGAACCAAATAGGTGTTTAGGAATAAAAAGGATGATAGAGGACTTGTCATGAAGAACATGGCTAGACTAGTTGTTCAAAGATATACTCAAGAAGAAGGAATTGACTACACAGATGTCTTTGCTCCTGTAGCAAGACTTGAAGCTGTCAGGATATTCCTAGCTTTTGCTACATTGAGAACTTCAAGGTTTACTAGCTTGATGTCAAGTGTTCTTTTCTTTATGGGGTGATTGATGAAAAGGTGTATGTCAAACAACCACCTGGGTTTGCAGATCCTGATCATCCTGATTATGTCTGCAAGCTTGATAAGGCTCTTCATGGGCTACACCAAGCACCAAGGAAGTGGTATGAGACCCTATCACAGTATCTCTCTCAGCATGGCTACAATACTATTGATGGAACTCTCTTCATCAAAGGAACAGGAGATGACATTTTGCTAGTTCAAGTATATATGCATGACTTTATCTTTGGGTTAACTAATTCTAAGCACCGTAAAGACTTTGAAAAAATGATGAAAGACAAGTTTGAAATGAGTGCCATGGGGAAACTTAATTTCTTTCTAGGAATTCAAGTGAAGCAAGTTGACAATGGCATCTTCATAAGTCAGTCTAAGTATGTCCAAGACATACTTAAAAGATTCAACCACTCCCTTGGGCCTGATCTTGAGGGGGAGTGTGCTGATGAGCATCTCTTCAGGGAAATGATTGGGTCTCTTATGTACCTCATAGCTAGCAGGCCTGATATCATGTTTGCTACATGCATCTGTGCAAGATATCAAGCCAACCCCAAGATGTCACACCTAATCACTGTCAAAAGAATTCTAAGATATCTCAAAGGTGCTCCATCTTTTGGCCTTTGGTCTCTAAAGAACTCTGACTTTAATATATATACTTATACAAATAGTGACTATGGTGGCTGCAACATGACTGCAAAGTCTACATTAGGGGGATGTCAATTTCTTGGTGGAAGGATAGTCTCCTGGCAATGTAAGAAACAATCATGTGTGTATGCATCAACTGCTGAGGCTGAATACATTGTTGCTGCTAGTTGCTGTGCTAAAGTACTTTGGATTAAAAATCAGATGTTGGACTATGGATTCAACTTCAAGGAGACTCCCATCCACATAGACAACAATAGTGTTATCTCAATCACAGAAAATCATATGCAACACTCAATGACAAAGCATATCAATATCCGGTATCATTTAATTAGAGATAACTTTGAAAAGGGATTAATCAAACTAGTCAAGGCTAACACAAATGAACAATATGTTGATCTGTTCACCAAAGCTTTTGATGAACAAAGATACAAATATCTTGTATTAGCTATTGGGATGATTAACTTTGAGTATATTCTTAAAACTTAATCATATTATTTCTAAAACCTGTGTGTCATAAGTTGTCTATCTTTATCACCTTCATAAGCCCTTTTTCTCTTTGAAAGTAAAATATTTTTAAAAGACATTCCTTAGATTTTTGAAAATTTTGATCTCTTTATCCTTCAGAAGATTTAAAATTACCTTCAGAAGAAACTTATGTCTTAGCAAACAAATATCTACTTAAGTCAATTTACCTTCGGAAGAAATTTCTGAAATATCTTATGAAGCTTAAAATCCACTTAAGGACATGTATGTTTTATAAGAACAAATTTTCTTCCGAAAGCAAATTTCTCTTTGGAAGCTTTTATTCTTCATAGAATAAATACTCTGAGTTCTAAATCTCTTCTGAAGCAAAATTCTCAAAAATCTTTGAAATATTTTCCGAAGTCAATTTGCCTTCGGAAGCTTTTCTTCAAGAACTTCCGAAGCAAAATAACCTTCGGAAGATTTCTCGACTTCTAAGAAACCTACTTTTTGGGCTAAAGAAAGCTACATTTTCAGAGGTGAGACCGACTTTCAGATTTCAAAGTTTATCATCTTTCATTAACTTTGTCTCAGATTCTTTTCATATATAAACTTAACGGTTCCCCCTCCTTTTCACTATCTTCTTCATCTGTTTTTTCTCTGACATAAATTCTCCCAAACCGCCTTTGTTCTTCATCTTTCTTCACCTTTAAGCTTTCTCAAATGGCCAACCTTAATAGAAGAAATGATCCAGATTTCTCCATGCAGTTACACAAGCAATATAATTAGGTTGCTCTATTACACTCTAAGAGGGATCCACACTTCTCAGAGGTTTGCAACTTCTTGGCTTTGTCTAAATATTTCACCTCCCTTAACATTGATCCTACTCTTTATGAGGATCACTTGCTTGAATTTTGGAAGACCTACCAAGAGGTCATTATGGATTGGGAGAAGGCACTGTCTGCCACAGTGTAGGGAAAGACAATCTTTATCACTCCGACTATCATCAACAATCATCTTCAGCTGGATGATAAAGAAGGTGAGGTGTTCTTTCCAAAAGAATTTGTTAATCATTCCTTTGAGCAGATGGGTTATGAGGCCGATTTCTCTATAAATACCTTCAGGAAAGGGAATGTCTCATCCCAGTGAAAATACTTGCTTCATGTAGCTTGTCCAACAAGCATGGAGGGTGGGACCAAATTCCTGAAGATCTCTCCTTCATAGTGAATGAAATGGTTCAGGGGGTCAAATTCAGGTACTCTTAGTTTTTTTATACAAATTTACTTGCTAACTTGGACTCCTTAGAATATTACATGTTTCCTAGATATGTTCAATACATTCTCAACTATGAACTGGGCTCACAGTTGAGGGAAACATGTAATATCCTTAAATTGCTACAAATGAAGCCCTACATCTTTAAAATCTTGAAGAAGCCAACTGTTGACTTCTCTAGGGTAGAAACAACCCTGGTCCCAAAAATGTTAGAGCTTATTGCTCAAGGTGACAATCTGGCAACAGAAGCAAGTGTTGAACTCACACCTTCTACTTCTCAACCACCAAAAAGACTTCAAATCACCCACACTTACCACCCTACTCAAGCTATTGAGTTTGTGCAGGTCCCTATACACTCACCCATACAGGAAGAAGTGGAAACTAGAGCTCCCACTTCTCCTAAGGAGCAAACCACTCCCATCACTTCAACTATCAGTTCTACGGTTTCTCATGCTCAGACTGATGAGCTCACAAGCCCAACAGCCTTAAGCCTCCACTCTGAGTCTCTATACTTAGATAAACAACCTTCTGAAGACAGTTACCATCCCCAACCTTTAGACTTAAATCACACAATCCCAAACCTTGACTTCTATACTGATGAAGATTTAGGTTTCAATGAGTACCATGAGTCTCTCTACTTCTGAATAACCTATATCTAGCCCACATCAATCACCCATCACTGAGGTGGATACTTTTGAACCTGTTCAGGATATCCATATGGAAGAGGCTCTCACTTCAACAAGTGATTACATCATTAAGATCTCAACCATGACAACTCAGTTAATTGACACTTCAACTGAAGTTGTCATTAAGCAGAGGAAAACCTAAGCCAAGAACTTCATGTTGGTGGTGAGAGAGAAGACGTTGGTCTAATTCTCTCATCCTCCCATGATTCTTCTGATGAAGATAAGGGGAATCTGAGGCTAAAGGTGCAAAAATTGTAAAAAAACATACACCTACTTAGTCTCCAAGGTTAGTCATCTTGAATCTCAGGTGACTACCTTGCAAAACAGGGTCAATGATCAGCAACTTGAGATATCTTATCTTAAGGAAAAACTAGTTGGGAGACCTTTAAGAAGAGCTTAACCAAGAACACAAAAGAACCTATGAATATGGTTGATCTAACCTCTAGCTCACCTATGCAAGTAGGTGATGCTACCAAAAAAGGGGAGAAAATCATCACAAACATAGAACCTGGGAGTTCTTCACATAGCATGGACATTGAGGACTCATCATCCTCACTTGCATTTGTACATACTTAGCAACTTCCTCAAGTTCACATTGATGTGGACTAAATAGAATCCTATATTTAGAGTCTTTTTGAGGAAGGTATACCAAGGGCAGTATCATCTCCACCTAAAGGAACTTCCAACTAAATCATAGGGGGGATGTATGATGCAAACAAAAGAGCCTTTATTCTTCAAAGAGTTCAAGGGCAACAAGAAGTCTTCAGTTTTCAGACCTTGAACTACTATGAAGGTCTTGACCTGATCAATATGCCACTTATCAATCAAAGCCAATCTCGAAAAGCTGATAGGCTGGCACAAAGGATTCAGGATAGAATTACTGAAGAGTTTAGTCTTAAAAGGAGATAGAGGAAATCAGGTAATGCTATTGGTCAACTGGATGTTGAGACAGACCCTAAGATTAGCTTCGAAGGGGAAACCTTGACTGAAGGCCCAGTAGTAAAGCTTGAGAGCTCGATCACACCTACAACTACTTCAGCAATTCATTCTCTCAGTGAAGCACCTGCTGGTGAAGGTGCATCACAACCTCTATCTGGCCAGAGCTTGGAGGCTACACCAAGCAATAAAGGCTAAAGCTCTCTCCATCCTGAGTCACAAAGGTCTGTGAGTGATAAAGGAAAAAAGAAAATGACTTCTGAGGAGATTGAGGAGGAGGAGAGAGAGAGAGAGCAGAAGAAGAAGCTAAAGGGAGAAAGTTCCTCTGGGTCTGTAGGATTCATGGAAGTTGTAATCAGGGTTGCCCCCAGATCAAACACTCAAAATAATGAGTTGAGGATAGTCAGGATTACCTACCTGCAAATCAGAAACTATGATATTGATAAGATTATATCTCTCCTCTTAGAAGAGCTCCATGAACTGGATGACATGGAATTGTTAAGAGAGAGAGAAAGGAAGCATAGGATGCAAAGTTACTTCTCTAAATCAAAGAGGAGAGGATATGAAAGAGATTATACAAGCATGTCCCACTCTCTCCGCAATTCAAGAAAGTCCTGCATAAGAGACTATGGCTACACAAGAACCTCAAGTAGACAAAGAGACTGATAGGATCAATATGATCAACTACTTGAGTGCCACAAGCCTATACCAGACATCTTTACTTCTTCCCTTGTCCTTTGAGTACATAAAGTTTGAGTATCTCAAACATCTTGAGCTTGAAGTACTCAAAGAACATAATGCAACAAAGAGAAAATTAAGGGAATATGTTGCAATGTCAAGGGCCATCATTTAGAAGAGCATGAAGAAATCTGCTGATAGATAGAGAATGATGAGCCTCTTGAAGCTGTATGGATTCTCTGGAAGGAGACTTGGCCCTATGTCTCTATCTACTATGGATGAACATATTAGGGTGATTAAGTAAAAGATCAAAAAAGGAGAACTTGTTGACTTACACCCCCCACCAAGTCAGGTCCCTCAAGAAGTGGAGGTTAAGGTTGAACCTTTTGAGACACCATAACCTAGACCTCCTGCTAAGCCTCAGCAAGCTTTATTTATGATCCATAGCCGGGTCAAACTCCCTCTCCTTCTGAACCTGTGAGGGAGGAACACCTAATTGAGCAAGACAAGACTAATCAACAAGGTGCTGCAGACCAGTCTTCTCAGTTAAAGTCATCAAAAGGAGGAAGAGAATGGCTTCTAGACCAAAGTCAAAGAAGAAAAAGAAGTTTAAACCATCCACCTCCATACCTCAGGGTGAGTTAGATCAACCTGAGGAAGTGCATAAAGAGGCAGCACAATCAACTCCAATTCAAGTTGCTCCTCTTGCTTCTGAGAGACCCATCTTATCCTGGACCTTCACAAATAATCTAGAAAGATGGCATGTGATTAGAGTTCAAGGTGGTGAGAATGTCTACACATGGCAAGACTTATTCAATCTACCTCTGCATAATCTCTTTGACATGAGAAGATACTATGAAAGTCTAAGTGATCCTAACCATCTTAAAAAGAAGGGCATGGTCATCATCATGATGAGGACTGTCAACTGATGAAGAGCTTCAAAATGTTTTGGTAGCATTAGCCTCGGGGGAGTTTGTAAGGATTTCAACAAGTCTGATGCAGTCAAAGTATTCAAAGCATCCAAAGTCTCTCTGCATGCATGCACTAAGTTACTGAAGTAGAAATGCTTCGAAAGTTTTACACCTCTCACAAGAAATATTCTAAGTGTAAAATCTTCTGAAGCCAAGACCAATATCTTCCGAAGCCAAGACCAATATCTTCCAAAGCCAAATATGAAGTCTTTAGAAGCTTCAGAGACAAAGTCTTCTAAAGCCAATTTATGAAGAAAGATTTCTTCCGAAGACTTTTATGTACATGCTATTATCTGATGTACTTTCCCATAAAGCTGGACCACCTTTCTGCTGCAACTCTGTTTGACTCACCAACTTTCACAAGTTGGTGAAAAGGTCCATGCTTTTGGAAAACTGTACATTGAGGTCTTGAGTTTGAGCTTTCTACTTTATTTACTTTATCCTTTCTGTAATATATTAGGATGTGAGCAATGGCATGTTATAGTCACAAGTCAAAAGACAATCTGCCTTTTGACTCTACATTTAATTTTGTTGGCTAGTCTTATGTATCTAGCTGGCCTTCAAACTATGGCCGACTATAGGATGTAGTATAAGTATCTCAAGTACTTGTAACTTTCATATATGTTTTTGTAACATTTTGTAATAGAACTTGAGAAGCAATATTCTGCAATCTTGAAAACCAAATACTTGTGTTGCTATCTTGTTCTATCTCTCTTTTACTTGTATTTTTAGCATCTCTTATAGTAGTTAACCAGTTCCCTATTTGTGTTGTAAAAGTGCATTACCCCTTCTAACGGTCCTACATGTAAGTTGGAAGTTGTGATGCATTTTTTAGACTTTAGGTTTTGTTGTTTAATAAAAAGTAAAGGATTCAAAAAACACATCAATAACTAGTCTAGGATGATTGGGAATGAAAACTTATGATTTATGATAATTCTAGTTTCATGCTTTGATTGTAAAGTTGAATTTCGTATGCATCGAAACTATTGCCTGTATTTGTTAGGTTTATAGGTATCAAGTATGTTAAAAAAATCCGTATTCGAAACCGAATTTATAATATGTGAAATTTCGGATTTGGATAATGTTTTTGAGGATTTTTGGATATTTGAATATCCGAATTATCTGAAATATTTTTACAAAAAAATATTATATAATAAATATTGATTGGAAATTTTGCATTTTTTGGGGTATTTTGGATATTTTTACAAAAACTTCGGATATCCAAAAACTTTTTTAATAGAAAATATTATTTAGTTACAAAATAATTAAATGATACATATTTTATTAACAATTTGGATATCTGTTCAGATATCAGAATCCGAATTTAAAATTTCAGATTTGGAATTCGGATATTGAAATCTACCATCTGAATTTTTCGGATATCCGATTTTGAACACCCTAATAGATATACATGTGAGAATGAAATATACATGGATATAATCTTATGTGGTTAAAAGTTACTTATTGGGATGCCGATTACCAAAACATAGTTTTATTCTAATCTTAATAATTATAGTATATATCTACTATTATATATAATACGAAACTTAGGACAAAACTGGAATTTCACATTTTCCATAAGACACACTTGTTCACTTCTTCCCCCACCCGCAATTCACTCTAACGACTTGTAAGGTCTCACCGCTGACTATCCGAGACGGAGCAACTCAACCGACTTGGCAAACTAAGTGGCTGAGTAAAGGTTCCAATTCAATAATTGCAGCAACTAGAATGCATGGGATGAAACCGATGTTTTCGTGTTCGTTTACATATTCCCCCTTCCCCCGACACCTTTACTTATAGCGGAGATGAAAATCAGGCCGAACATCGTGCCCAGGGATCTCGATTTGATCAGGTTAGCACTTCTTCACTTCCAATCATCCTGGCCATTTAGGTGTGACCGTTCTCACCTGTGTAATTCCCAATCAGGGGTGCATAATCGGGTTGATTTCATACACCATCGACTTTCAATTTGGGTTGATTTCACACACTGAAATTCTTCTTTCTTAGGTGCCACTTATGAGCTGCTCTTATGTATCATGTTTTGATGGGAATTAGGTTGTGTTTGGGATTCATTATTGTGTCTTTATGCTTGAATGCTTCACTCTTATGATGTAGGAACACACGTTTGGTTGCTTTCATCCATTGGTCGATTTCAATCAGTGATTTTTGCTCTCAGTTGCGACTAAGAGATGACACTACTATTAGGATCGTGTACTGGACGATTAAGGATCGTGTACTGGACGATGTACAAACTGATTAACGTGTATACCGAATCAAATAGTGCGGAATCCTATTTGATTGGCGATCCAATCAGTGAGAACGCATGTAGAAACAATTATGTATTGAATCTAAACGTTAAGAACGATTAGAAATCGATCTACTGCGATCTATGAACTTGTAACATGTTCTTAGAGGTCTCTGGACGGCTAGGGTACGGATGTAGTCGATGTGTTCTTAATTCTTACGTTTTTCCACGAATTAGGTGGTATTTATAGGTTAGGGTTTTTCATTCGGGTGACTGAACCATTAGCATGGTTCAGTCGTGCGATTGAGCCATGCGATTGATCCATTCGTACGACTGAGTGTTCAGTTGTGCGATTGAGTCAATCTCATGTTACACTCGTGCGACTGATCCAGTCTCCTGGTTCAGTCAAGCGACTGAGTCATTCACATGATGTTGTTCATGTGTATGGTCCATTAGCATGGGCCATTCGCATGAGAACTTCATATTAATAAGTTTGAATATATTTATTAATCATTACATTACTAATATTAGTTCAAACAACCACAGACCTATATAGTCAATTCAATAAGTGTTAAACTACTAATTAATGAAATATTAAACATTATAAACGCAACCAAACATTTGTATTTCATTAAGTACCCAAACTATTACATATGTGTAAGACAATAAAGACATATTACATTAAGTTCAGAAGCTAGGTTCACATGTATCTACAAACTCCCCCTTGGACCTAGATTCATCTATTGTCTTACATTCTTCATAAGCTCCTCATACTTCTTGTACTTCTCCTCTCTTATGACTCCTGTATGTATTTTAAATGCAAAGCAGAGTCTGATCACATTTTGGAATTGGAGGGCTTGTATAATATCCTGTACGTCATAGAACAGTGACCACTTGTATAGAGTGTAGACATCTTCAGCAGACAAGTTGGTAAGCCATATTTGGTCAAATACCCTGATAGTATCCATTCTGCCCTCTCTGTTCAGAACTATGACCGCTTCCCCTGTTCTCCAATCATAGTACCACCACTTAAAGTGTGGAGTGAAGTCCTATGGCATTTCCCTTAGAGGGATTCTTGACATCGTGCGTGGAGGACTCCACTTCAGCACTACCTTTGGCTTTCCAGCTATGGCATCAACTTCAGACCATCTGATATACCTCGCAGGTTGTTGAGGTTTGAAGTTGACCCACCTGGTGTGGTACTCTCTCTTCAATGCAGCCTCAAACTAGCCTGACATCTTTCTCGGGTCAGCATATAACAGCTTTAGTTTGGCCAACTGGTTAAGCTTAAAACCAGGTAGAGTCTTTAGATCATGTGGGAATCTAAAGTACTCAATACCCGTCTCTCTCTTTACCGCATAAACATTCAGATCCTCAAAATGGGCCCACGCGATAATCTTGCCTGACACCTTGTGATGCTTCTTCACTTTGTAGAGCTTGGTGTAGACAGTCGGTTTTGGAGCTGCGCGTTGGGCTCGGATCTCCTTAAAACATGCAGCCCATTCAGCCTTTCGGATGTTGACATTGGCGTCTGAGGCTTGGGCTTGTTCCTCAATCTTCTCTGACTCTTGCTCCATCTGATCCAGTATCTCAAACGTATCACTGACCAGGGAATCACCCAGATTGGGGACCATATTTCCCTCTTTGTCAGCATACTCTGGATAGTGCTCTACAGTGACATCCTCGATCTTGATCTCATCAATGTCGTTCAGCTCATCGTTACTGGTTACTTCAAAGGTTGGAGCGTCCTTGACAATCTCATCAGGATTGAGCTTGAACATTTTGGCCAGTTGCTCATTAGTAAGATCATGAATTATTTCCCCCTCTTTAGGGGTGTAACTCACTGATCTCTTGACAATCCCTTGCAGATCAAGAATCATTGTTAGTTGAGTCTTGACCTGCTGAAGGAGAGCAACGTCGAATTCATCTCTTTTATAATTTGGATCTGCTTGATTTAAAACATGTAACACATCAACCATTAGTCAATAATCAAAATAGAAACACATTAAACAAAATATAAACATTATATACATTAGTTTGATACAATATTCAGTTACACATGATTTTAAATAACATAAACAACTAGACATTACTCTTGTCTTGTATCATGTGCTCCTCTGCTGACCGGGCTGATATGGAGTCACCTTGGTCTTGAGCTTTCTTGATCCTCCTTTAACTTGCAGATGTGGCACCTGCAGCAAATGTATCATCCTCATAATCATCATCAACATCATCACCAGCTTCATCACCAGCATCAGTATCATCCCCTTGATCATCACCATCATCATCATCATCATCACTGTCATCATCATCACCATCATCTCCATCTCCTTCTCTGATCTTTAAAGGCTCATCCTTTGATCCTTTTAGCCTCAACATGATGGTCTTGTTGGTAGCCTCCAACTCCTCTATCCTTTTTGCTGAATGGACATGTTGCTCTTGGAGTTGGGACATCTCTAAGCTCTGGGTAGCCGTCTGCTGTGCCTACTGCTCAATCAGCTGAGCCTGCTGAGATATCTGCAGAGATTGTGTAGTAGTAAGCTCTACTAGCTGACGAATCTGGGCAGTCTTCTCGTCCTCGGCTGCTAACAGCTTCAACACTATATGGTTTAGTGCTGAGAGCTGTTCCTCTACCCGAATGGGAGGTAGAAGTGATTCAGATGGAAATGAGGGATAAGATGATGGTCCTGCTGGGTGGCTATTGGTGGTGGTGGTGGCAATGGTGAAGATTAGGGGTGGTATAGATGAAGGTGGTGGTGGATGAGCTGTAGTAGTAGGGGATTGGGTGTAGGTAGTGGTGTGTGAGGTGGTAGAGGTGATGGCAGGTGGTATGGTAGCAATGGTGGTGGGTGGAATGGTGGTAGTGATGGTAGGTGGAGTGGTTGTAGTGGTGGCTGTAGTGATGGTGGTGATAAAGGTCATCCTTCTCCTCTTCATCTTCATCCCGTGGGGCCGAGCCATCCGTTTCTTCCTCGAACCCCTCGAGGTGGATGCTCCCCCTTGGATACTGGGCTGATCTGGGGTGTAGGTTGGATCAGTCATAGTATCCCCAGACCCTCCCGGGCGTTCACCAACTGCCCTAAGCCCTCGCTCGGTGGCAACCACCTTGCTGCCCACCATTCGAGTCAACGACTCCTCGTCCTCCTCCTCCTCCTCATCAGGTTGGAAGTCCTGTTGGAAGCGAGCAGTCTCTGTGCCTCCTTGGGTGGATGCTGGAGATGTTATATCAATAGTGGGGGCCCTCAATTAAGTGGGCCCTGCATCTCCACCATCCCCGCTATCATCGTCATGAGAATCATCAGCTGGGAGCTCGATCTGCTCACTGTCTGAGTCACTGTCATCGTGGCACCACTTCCTTCGTGACGACGCCACGTAGTCTTCACGGGACAGATGCCCAAAAAGCCGACTCATAGGGGGTTTCACTTGCTTCCCCCTGTATACCTTCATCCAGCCCAAGGTGGTATCAACCATCACCTCGAGCACTACGACATCCTCCTTCTCCTTTTGCAACGAAAGGAGCTTTTGGTCAATGATCATCTGCATGAATCGAGGGTACATGCAAAAGCCCTCCTTGCCCTTAGCCTCGATGTTCTCCACCAAGTATGTGAAGATCATCCTGGAGAAGCTGAACTGATGGTTCAGCACCAACGCCACATAGGCGTTCTATATCTGATCGGACAGCTCATTGAACCCCCCCCCCCTTCTGTGAGGCAATGCACTTGAGCAACACATGGGCTAAGTACTTAAGCTAGGGACATTGGTTGCTCTTGTTAAGCACACCTGAGTTGATGTCCCCAGAGTACTTGGCCCGCTGGAAACAGCCTCATA